>BQKN01067087.1:1189-19465 GCA_022839385.1 Asparagus kiusianus | reverse complement strand
GTCAACATTTCTTTCTTGTCTTATTACATCAAATTTCCAACAAACAAAAGATGGCGACTCTGCTGGGGACTAGCTTCTCTGATGAGGAAGTGGTGGCGCAATCCGACGTCCACCTCACCGGAACCACCGTCGAAACTCTCGTCGTAGAGTTCGACCAAGCCAAGTTCGAGGAGGTTCTCTCCTCTGGGTCGCTTAGCCCTAAAGCTAGGCGTGATACCCACAAGACCTCTAAGGAGGTCACCACTGCTGCTGAGATGCCAAAGAGAGCCCTCTCTTTTGGCCAAGACCTTAAACTCGCTCTGCGAGTTGAAGATTCCTCCCCCGTATCATTACGGCGCATAATAGGTCAAAAGAGACCTATGTCGGAGGAAAGCCCAATCAACGCCGACGATGCTGCGGCCAAGGCGTTGAAACAAGCGAAGAAAAACGCCGCTCGACGGAGGAGAAGATCCATGCGGCGAGCATATCTGCGGAATAGCCGAACTTCGGCCCAACGCAAGAACTGCGTTTCTGAAAATTTGCCCGAACCCTGCGTTTCTCCTCCAGAACGCACACTTCGTGGCAACGAACCCGACTATGAGCCTCGGGTTATCCAGCTCAAACGCGACCCTCAATGGCGCGTTGTTCAACCCAGACGCACACCTCAGGAGTGCGTCCCAAAACGTGACCCCCAAAGGCACGTTCAACCATCCCAACGCACACCACAGCTGTGCGTTCAGTCAAAACAGGACCCCCAGGGGTCTGTTCAAACATCTAAACGCACACCTCAAGGGTGCGTTCAAACAAAACCTGACCCTCAGGGGTCTGGGTCATCAACCAAACGCACATCACAAGTGTGCGTTCAAACAAAGAACGACCCTCAGGGGTCTGTTTCAACATCAAAACGCACACCACAAGTGTGCGTTCAATCAGGACAAGATCCACAAGGATCTGTTCCATCAGTAAAACACAGGCCTCGACCTCGTGTTTATAAACCAAAGCGCGACCTTCATGCTTCGCTTCAAGAACATGACACGGTCCGTCAGGTTCAAAAAGGGCGGCATGGATTTAATGTTCATGTCCAACCCATTCAAAGGCAGGGGGTTCCATCTCCACCTTCACAA
Organism: Asparagus kiusianus; assembly: GCA_022839385.1. Classification (NCBI taxonomy): domain Eukaryota; kingdom Viridiplantae; phylum Streptophyta; class Magnoliopsida; order Asparagales; family Asparagaceae; genus Asparagus; species Asparagus kiusianus. Next base: position 18,362 of record BQKN01067087.1, on the reverse strand, counting down.
AACCGTTCCCAGGTCTCCGACTTGCGGGAACTACTATCAAGAGGAAGGCCAACACAGCAAGTGGCCCATTCTTGTCAGTGTGAACGGCTCATTTCCGTTGTCCTATCTGAATGCAGTTGTTGTTCACCCACGCCTAGACAGTCGGTGTTCAACAGGTTAACGAGCGTCGTTAGGCCTCCCAAACGACAACGACGACAGAAGAAAGCCTCTGAAATCGAATATCCTGAGGTCACCATCAACATGATTGGAAGAGGAAAAGCTTCACATTCCGATTCTGACGAGTCACAAAGAAGTCATTCCCCAACTGTTAGGGAAATTTGTGACCAGTTCGAAGGAGTATATCGGAATACTCGGACGCGGACAGGAGCTATTCGCCCGGTTGACTATCAAAAGTTAGCCAGAGGCGTTACAACAAGTGATGAACATTCGGCAATAGCCGAATCTCAATCTTCCAGTTCTGTTGGAGCACGGGAAGTTTCTGCCCACATGACAGGGAACCCCGAAGACATAGCCAAAAGAGTAGACGAACATCACGTCATACTCCAGGCGCAACAGGAGACACTTCTCCAATTGAAGGATATGCTGGCCCAGCTTCTAGCAGAAAAAGGCCAAAAACCCGAATCTTCCCGGAGGACAACGTCAAAGGGAAAGCAAAAAGCTCACGAACATTCAGATCGTGAGACTCACAACCTGGAATCCTCTTCTGAAGGTGAGAAAGAGGTGGAAAGAGAACTCCATCCTCAGTCCACTAAAATGGATGAATTGGAAGCTCGCCTCAATGCAATCGCCAACAGAAGTGAGCTCCGCGAAGAAGGAGTAGTGAGGCCTTATCCTGCTGAGTGGGATATAGCTCCCTACCCACCAAAATTCAAAGCTCCAACATTACAGCCTTTCGATGGCACGGGATCACCAAATCAGCATATCTACTACTTCAAGTCTCAAACCGGAGATGTAGTAGCAAATGATGCTATCCTGACTCGCTTGTTCATCGGCACTTTTAAAGGGGTAGCCTTTGAATGGTTTATGAAGCTGCCTGCTGGGTCTATTCAGAGATGGGTAGATTTGGAAAGGCTTTTCCTAGCCAGGTTCTTTGAGGATGACACCGAGGTCTCGGTCCCGACTCTTCTCGCCACTAAACAGAGGAAAGGAGAGTCTATCAAGGCTTATGTAGAGAGGTTCCGCAGCATGGCATTACGATGCCCCTCAGGTATGACTCAATCAACCTTGGTTGAAACTTGCAGGCACAACCTGCAGACCCAACTCCTTGCTCAAATGGGGGTAGCAGAATGTCGCTCCTGGAGACAACTGGTATCGCAAGGAGAACAAGCCGAAGAGATTGTAGCTCGGGTGAAAGCCGAAGAAGCTACACAGCCCAAACCGCAACAACAACAACAACAGCAGCGTAATCAGAACAATGCCCAACGGTCTAAAGGAAAAGAGACCTTAGCAGCTGATTACACACGAGTGCCGCCTCCCACGAATCAGGGCAAAACGCCTAATAAGCAAAAAGCGCCCAAACAATATTCCTTCAAGGAGGAGCATGTGGACACCTTGTTCCAGCTGTTGCGGAAGAACAATAAACTACAGCTTCCTGAAGTCCGGAAACCAGATGAAGCGGGAAAGGTCGATGACCCTAATTACTGCCGCTATCACAGATTCCTGGGCCATCCTACCAGGAGGTGTTACATCTTTAAAGATATTCTCCAAAACTTGGTGGACGCTAAAGTGCTCACTCTGAAGCCTGAGCAGAAGACGGTGTCTACCAACATGATAGCAGTGCAGTTCGGTGACTTCCCGCCAGTATCAACCGCAGATGGCGTGGTCCCCATCCACAAGGGTGAAATGCACCTGAAGAATACTGACTTGCACAGTCAGAAAGATAAAGGATTGATACCCCTCACCACTCCAAAAGGGGAGATCATGTGGGTTCACCCTGATCTGGTGGAAGATCAACAGTGGACGGATATCTCGTCCAAGAAGAAAAGAGGAAAGGCTAAGGCATCCAACATGATTAGCCCCTCTGTTAATGAGAACGATGATTTGCTCAAACCTCTTACTGATTCAGAAGACGAGAGGATCGTTCTAGCAGCATATCCAGAAGGCAATCCTGGTACTCGGTCAGGGAAGGCTTACTTGAAGGATTACAGCCAGAATGTTCAAGAAGCTGAAGAACAGCCCCAAGACGCTGGGGGTTCTGTGCCAAAGAAGCCTGCCGATAAAGGGAAGCAAAAGGAGCTCCGATTCAACAGAAATCTCCATCAGGAATCCGGCGAATCGAGCGTTCCTTTTCAATTTAATGTCATGGCGCAGCTGGCCAACATACCGGCCAGAATTACATTATATGAGCTCCTTAAGTTGTCAAAAACTACCAAAGAAGCTCTAATTGAAGCTTTGAAGAATACTGAGAGTTTCATCACACAAGTTGCTCCAATTCCCGAAGTTTCTGAAGATCAAACTTGTCGGCAATGTCTGCAAGCTGCAAGAAGTCTACCTTGTATATCGTTCACTCAAGAAGATATGCAGGTTAAACACAAACATGACAGACCTTTGTATTACATAGGGTATATCGGATCGTCCGAAATCAGTCGTGTTCAGGTTGACCCGGGCTCTGCACTCAGCATCATGCCTTATAGGGTCATGCAGGTCTTAGGGATCCCTATGCACAGGTTGCACACTACACAGACTACCATTTTCGGGTTCAATGCCAACAGCACTCGACCCCTTGGGAAGATAAAGCTCAGATGTCAAATTGGAGACCTCAAGTCCGAGGTGACATGTTACATCATAGACGCGGACACTTCCTACAATTTATTGTTGGGAAGACCCTGGATACATGCAAACCGCATTGTCCCGTCTACCCTACATCAGGTCATGAAATATGCCAATGATGAAGGAGAAGTCCGAACTCTAATTGCAGAAAAGTATCCCTTCCGAGGGGTGGAAAACTTTCACACGGACTCGGTTTTCTACCTGGAATCCCAAGAGAAAGAAGACGCGGACAGTGGCAATGAAGCCGACATTGAACCAGATCCTGATGAAGATTGTCCGTGGGAATTGAACTTAGATGTTATGGGTCAAGATGAGGGAAATAATAATGTACCGAGCGAGGGAGAGTGGTGCATTAATGAAGATTTGCTTTTAGCGTACTTGCCTGATGTGTCCTCTAGTAATGAACCAGTAGAGAATAATTCTAATACAGGTACTGACCCATGGCACACACTGTGCACGAAAGCATCACTTGCTTTGCCTCTCAAGTCATCCTTCGCCTCGGATGAAGAAGCAGAAGATGTACAGAAGGCTTTCTTCAAAGTCCCGTCCAAAAGGAAAGGGCAGAAGCCGATCTGTTTTGGTAAAGTCAAACCCGAACAACTCAAACGAGGAAGTTCGGAAGAAAATGACGGAAGCTCCAAATTCCATTACCATGAACCCAATTCTATACACTTAATGAAACGAATGGGGTATAACTTTAATGAGAAACAGGGTCTGAATTTCGGAAAAGGTAGACGAACCCCGATCCGAATGTCTCTAACTCCTATAGGAAAGCCTCCAGATTATTATCAAAAAACTGGAAGGGGCTTAGGTTATGTCACAACTCCCCCTGCCTCAGAAAATGACATCAGTAATTATCTGCGTCAAGATCATTCATCTGGAACATCTTCCTGGGAATCCGATGTCAGTGTTGGACCCTTCTTTAAAGGTCTGACTGTAAACATGGCTTCAACCAGTCACCCTGATGAAGATGCAGGGGGTGATGAAGAGTTAGTCGAATCAACCGACGATCCTTGGATCAAGCGTCTTAACATCTTGTGGGATATGCGCTTCGAACAACGCGAACCACCCACTGAAGATAAGGTGATCCAGGTCAATATGGGAGACGAGTCTGACCCCAAACCTATCTTTATAGCTGAAGACCTATCATCATCCGAAAAAGAAGACCTTATATTTCTCATCCGAGAATATATAGATGTCTTTGCTTGGAATTATGAAGATATGCCTGGCCTTGACCCGAAGGTGGCCGTGCACCGTCTCAACATCGATCCAGATGCAAAACCCGTTAAACAACAACAACGCAGGTTTCGTCCAGAGATCATGGAATCAATTGAGTCAGAAGTTAAAAAGCTTATAGACTCAGGTTTCGTTAGGGAGGAACAACACCCGGACTGGGTGGCCAACATTGTTCCAGTTCCCAAGAAAAACGGTAAGGTTCGGATATGCATTGACTTTCGCGACCTTAATGCAGCTTGTCCGAAGGACGAATTCCCGCTTCCTATCACAGATGTTATGATCGATAACATCTGCGGATATGAAAGAATGTCTTTCATGGATGGATTCTCCGGGTACAATCAGATCAAGATGCACCCAGACGACGAGAAGCATACCGCGTTCAGAACACCGCTGGGGGTGTATTGCTACACAGTGATGCCCTTCGGCCTGAAAAATGCAGGTGCAACTTATCAACGAGCAATGAACATAATCTTCCATGAGCATCTGCGAAAGAAGATCGAGTGCTACGTTGACGATATAGCAGTGAAAAGCCAACATAAAGGTGATCATCTTGCAGACTTGAGGACAATGTTCGAAATCATGCGGACACATCAGCTGAAGATGAACCCTACAAAATCATTTCTTGGGGTATCAAGTGGAAAATTCCTGGGATTTATCGTCACATCCAAGGGAATTTCTCTTGATCCAGAGAAAGTACGTGCCATTCAAGACATGTCACCTCCGAAGAATCTCAAAGAGCTCAGAGGTTTGCAAGGTAGATTAGCCTACATTCGAAGATTCATATCAAATCTTTCTGGGCGCTGCCAGCCTTTCTCTAAGCTCATGAAGAAAGGGATATCTTTTGTTTGGGATGCTGAGTGTCAAAGAGCATTCGAGGAGATTAAGAGATATCTCACTCAACCGCCAGTTCTCGTGGCTCCGATATCAGGAAAACCGTTCCTGTTATATGTGAGGGCTATGGATCATTCTCTCGGAGCTTTGTTAGCCCAGAACAACGATCAAGGTCAAGAGCAAGCCATCTATTATCTGAGCAGGACTATGATGGGAGCCGAACACCGGTACAATCCGGTCGAAAAAGAATGTCTCGCCTTGGTATTCGCAATTCAAAAGATGCGACATTACCTAGTTGGACAAACCATTCAGGTCATCTCTAAGGTGAATCCCTTGAGAGTTCTGATGACGAAACCATCATCTCTGAATAATCGACTAGCAAAGTGGGCTATTCTCTTGTCACAATACGACATGCAGTTCATGCCTCAAAAGGCGGTTAAGGGCCAAGCATTGGCAGACTTCTTAGCCGATCACCCAGTATCGGGAACGTCTAAGTTGTATGAAGAATTACCTGACGAAGTCGCTGAAGCTTGCGTCATCCAGGAAGCTACGCAAGTGTGGAAGTTATTCTTCGATGGCGCGTCTAGAGCAAACCCTCATGGAGCAATCACTGCGGGAGTAGGAGTAGTATTAGTCTCTCCGAATGGTCATGTAATCCCAAGAGGATTCTCCCTAATCGAACCTTGCACCAACAATGTAGCGGAGTATAATGCTCTGCTATTAGGAATGCAATGTGCCGAAGAACTTAATGTTCAGAACCTCGAAGCTTACGGTGACTCTCAGCTAATCGTTAATCAAGTCCGAGGAGAATACGAAGTACGTCATGAGGATTTGATCCCGTACTACTTCGCGGTGCTAGAACAAGCTCAAAAGTTCGAAGGTTTCTTCATCGAATATGTACCACGAGCTCAGAATGCGTATGCAGATGCTTTAGCCTCCTTGGCAACTTCATTAGCACTGCCACCAGAAGTTGAAACAACGATTCCAGTCATGGGACGGAGACTATGCTTTTCCAAGATCCCCATGGAAGAAGACCCAGACGAGACGACGTCAGGAGAAGTCTGTACGGCATTTATGGAGTTCGAAGCTAGGGATTGGCGGTTCCCCTACATCGACTATGCCCTGTATGGAATTCTGCCCGATGATCCTAAGGAAGCGGCTTCTATCAAACGAAAAGCCCTCCAATTCTATTACGATGCAGTTTCTCAAGTCCTGTATCGCAAATCACACGATGGAGTCTTTCTTAGATGCCTTTCCCGAAATGAAGCGAAGGAGGCTCTCAAAGAGGCTCATGACGGGTTGTGTGGAGCTCATCAGCCCGGAGCTAAATTAGGAGATCGCCTCCGACGAATCGGTTATTATTGGCCGAAAATGTTTTCAAATGCGGTTGACTATGCTAAACATTGTCACGCATGTCAGATTCATGGGGATTTTATCCACCAAGCACCTGGAAATCTACACCCCACGTCGGCATCCTGGCCTTTCGAAATGTGGGGTATGGATATTGTAGGACCGATTTCCCCTCCGACGTCCAAGGGACACCGGTTCATTCTGGCTGTGACCGATTACTTCTCCAAATGGGCGGAGGCAGTCCCGTTAAAAGAAGTTAAGACTTCAAATGTAATCAAGTTCATCAAACATCACGTTGTCTACCGTTTTGGAGTACCACGACGAATAGTTCACGATAACGGGACGCAATTCGTCAGCTTCGGATTCCAGAGATTCTGTGATAAATTCAGGATCCAAAGTGTTGCATCTACGGCGTATTATCCGCCGGCAAATGGTCTTGCAGAAGCATTCAATAAAACCATAGTGAAACTTCTCAAGAAATTTGTTTCCAAGAGTCGACGTGATTGGGACGAAAGGCTCGGCGAATGTCTGTGGGCCTACCGCACAACGGTGAGAACCCCTACAAGAACTACGCCATTCTCCTTGGTATACGGCTGTGAGGCGGTATTGCCATTAGAAATTCAGATCCCTTCTCTGAGAATCGCGGTTGTAACCGGATTAACAGAAGAAGAAAAACATCAACGACGTCTGTAAGAACTTGAAGCCTTAGACGACAAACGACTCAAGGCTCAGCAGCAGATCGAATTGTACCAAGCTCGTATTTCCAAAGCCTACAACAAAAAGGTTAAGGAACGGATTTTTAAGAAAGGCGATCTGGTTTTGGCTAACAGACGACCCATGGTGATGACACACAAAACCAAAGGGAAGTTTAATCCTAAATGGGAAGGGCCATTCGTAATAGATTCAGTCTATTCAGGTGGAGCTTATCGCCTTATCAATCAAAAAGGAGACAGGCTCATGATGCCAATTAATGGGAAATTTCTTAAGAGATATTTTCCGTAAATCATGTAGCCCACTTCTTGTTCTTGTAAATTCCAGCCGAGTCGGGCTGGGGGTTGCCAATTCATAATGCATTTCGGGAATAAATTGTAATTTTTCTTGTCTTGTATGTCGTCATGTTAACATTACACCTCTGACGAATGAAGTTTTCTGGAGTTATTCTAAGTAATAATGAAGAGAATTTCAGTTTTATGCCAAATTAACATGGCACTCATGACTTTCGTTTTATTCTTCGTTGTCTCGAATTAAAATTCAGCAAAAAGAGATAATGAAGACTAAAATGATATCGTTTTCATTCAATACTGCAAATTGACGTACAAAGGTGAAGACGATCGAAGTAAAAACGATACACAATTACTCCTTAGCAAAAAGAAGTGCAAATCCTAGGCGTTGGGATCCATCAGCTTAAAAGACTTGAGTTTGGATTTTAAAGCTGATATTTTATCCTCACGAGCCTTCTTGACTTCTTCTGTTATCTGGCTCTTGAGTTCCTCTTCATTCGGTGCTGCTGCTGCGAGTTCTCGTCTAATTTTATCAGCGGTGGCAAGTTCGTCGCAATAACCTTCGAGGAGCCTGTTACAGTAACCAGCCAGCCCTTTGAAAATTTCCATACCGTCGGCGAGTTGAGCATTTATTTGCGGTGCCTCAACGCCAGCACGAGTAAGTTCTGTTGCTTTATCCCGGAGATCAATAGCAAGTTTGCCCATGTCGCCTTGTGACCGGAGAAGTTCTTCACGCAAGTGAGCAACACGAGATTCTGCTTCGGATAAGCTCTTCTGGAGAACCTCTTGCTGTCGCGCTTTTAAAGCCTTAGCCTCAGAGAGAGCTTGATCCACTTCTGGTCCTATGTCATCGCGCTGCAGCATAGAAAGGAACTCCAGCTCATACTCCAAGATAATGATACCCTCGCGACAATTTTCGGTCCATACTATATTCCCCTGGTCCCTAATTTTGGCAACACACTCCAGCAGATGCGGTTCAAAGACCTTGAAACTCACATCCCCGAGACTGACGACGTCAATGGTCATTTGCATCCAATGCTCTAGTTGTTCGATAAGCTTCCTTAAAGTTTCCGAGCTTGGGGGTGGAGCAGTTGGATAAGTAAAACAATTCGCATAATCAGTGCGATTGGGACGGTCGACAGCTTCAGAAGACGGCCCTTCGGGCATACTTGGTGCTGGATCCGGGATGGTTAATCCCTGCCCAGCTGCCGTTATTTCTGGACCAGAAGGAGAAGCCGGGAGTATGGTCTCCTCTGTCTCCTCAGGAGACGCAACATGTGCCGACTTGATGGCATCCCCCATCAACTTGGACTTTTTGGAAGTCTTAGCTGCAGTAGGTTTCCGCTTGCGTATTTTCTTGTCATACTGGGCAACCTCATCAGCAGTAAGAGCCTTCTTCCCTGAGGATCTCAAAGAGCGAGGCTTAGGAAGAGGTGCACTCTCGAAAACTTCTTTAGTGTCCTCTTCTTCAAAGGGTTTAGCAACAGGTAATTCCTTCGGGATCTCTTCGATTCCAGCTGCCTCTCGTTCGCAGGACAGATAATCCTCAATACCCGGTAATCGAGTCCTGCCAGAACCACTTCTCGACTTATAAAGCCCCCGGATTTCATTTATACACGAAGTGTATATATCATATTCTGGGATTTGAGAAGCCTTATCAAACCAATCGCGAAAATCCGCCACAGTAGAGCAGCTAGGCGGCAAACTAGGCAAAGTGAATTGCGCATGGGTTCCTCGGGCGAGGAAGAAATACCAAGCACGGGCCCCTTCATATAAATTTCCAATATGAGCTAATCGCGGGTTAGGGTTGCCAACATAAAGCTGGTCGTACCCAAATTGTCGAGCGAAGCGCGAAGGGATATAAGGCTCAATTATGCATCTCTCGCCTAATCGAAGGACCAAGTAGCCCACTCGGATGGCGAGAAGCCATTGGAAAGTTCCCATGTTTAAGAGTGAGGATTCCTCAAAGACCACATCACCAAACTTCGGGCCTTCTTCTTCAGCCCCGTCGAAACAAGGGCGGCAGCAAAAAAGATCATAGTTGTTTTCCAGAGATAAGAGTTGTCTGGCCCGGACTATATACACGGTCGTCCATGTGGCCGACTCAAGCCTCTGGATGAAAGGAACAGAAGTTTCATTGTCATGCACGATCCCCGTCATTAACGAGGGACAATGCAGCACGAACCAAGCCACTAGATAAGTATAGGGCATGGGAACACGGGGTTGAAAAGTCTTCCAGACTTTCCTCCCGGCAATATTCATCTCTTTGACATCAAGGAGTTCGGAGGTCAAATCTCGTAAGCCTCTCTGCAGGCAGCCCGTCATTGCAGGGAGAAGACTTAGTGGTTTCCCATAAGTTAGGAGAACAGCGGGATAAACTACCTCAACCAAGATTGATTCTGTTGGTCTCGACGGCACAACGCACCGTTTCAACCATAGCATCAAGAAGCCAGCAAAGAGTGCCATGTCAGAAATGGGAGTAGCGGCTTGATGATGAAAGCTCTCAAACTCACTGCCAGCTTCGAACCCATCTTCTAAATGTTGATTCTTATAAACAGCCTGAGTAGCCCTGATGCGGGCTTTAATACTCCCAGCGGAGTTGACAGCAAGACGGGTCACCTTAGAGTCTTTCTGACCCAAGTTCTGAAATAAGTAATCCGCCCAAGCGGTATGCATGAGGCCACTCCCGCGTGTTCCGGCGACTTGAGCGCAGATATGGAAATGACACATTAATTCCCAAAAAGTGTCATAAATCTCCGGATGAGCAGTCTTTAAAATGGATAGTTCCTCAGTGGTGGGGACAAATTCTTCATATGGCGTTTGGCCAAAAGATAGTCCCGATATCGCATGCATCTCGTGGAGAGCAAATCCCAACTCCCCAACAGGTGTGAAGAAAGTGCAGCTATCCGGATTGTACCGCTCCAGCATAGCATAGAAGCAGGGATAGTTCTGAACAATCCCGCGTCTCGTAGCCTGTACTGATATCGTAAGGCCAGACTGAGCAAGAGGCTCTTTGAGTTCCTCTAAGACAAAATCTACCATCCTAGTCCACCAGCCGTCCTCTCCAGAGAACAACCAGCCTGGAGAACGAAAAGCTTGTGCAGGGAATTCCCCGCGAGAAGCAAGAAACTGGCGTATGAACATGTTCGCTGGAAGAGGCGCTTCCCGACTAAGTTCTTTCTTCTCAAATCTACCGGGTCTCAAACCTTTGAGCTGCCCGCCAATTTGAACACGAGAGGATCGACCAGATCCAAACGATACGTTTTCCTTCTCTTTGACAAGTTCGAAGGCCAGACCCCTGCGACCACCAACACTCAAGAAGTAGGAAAGTGGGTACATTCTCTTCATACTAGGAAGGAACAGTAATCGATCATCGACTCTCCGAAGCATCCGGGAGTCCTCTACGCACCCAACTTGCCCATCGGCAGATATATGGTCTCCGAACAAAAATGATGGTTTGACAAACTGTTCCAGACCTGCAGGAGTCTCTAAATCCACATCGGTGATCAGAGCTCTAAGAGTGGAACTCCCAGCAAACCTAATCAAGTGTGTCCGTTCCAAGCTCGGAAAAGTGCACAAAGGAATTTCTCTGCGAAGACCAAAAGCTCTCCCCACTTCTGGGTCATCAGTGTAGTTGAAATGTTGCTCCGATAGAAGTGGCACATTGGGAAAAAGCACTGTAAAATCAGAAGCAAGGGTTAGTAGCAGAAATAAATTGCTAGTACGAAAGACAAATTCCACGTGTCAAGCGTTAAATACAAGGGTCAACCCTTGTAGCAACATTTGAACATAGACATTTGAACGCAAAGGTCAAACCCTGCGTTATCAACATTTGAACGCAGAGGTCGAACCCTGCGTTATCAACGCAGAGGTCAAACCCTGCGTTATCAACATTTGAACGCAGAGGTCAAACCCTGCGTTATCAATATTTAAACGCAGAGGTCAAGACCCGCGTTCAAACTTCATATCCAAACATAGGAGTCTTAACTCTATGTTTCCTTAAACGCAGTCTTAAGTATGCGTTTTCTTTTTTTTTAACGCAGAGCCCAAACTCTGCGTTCCCAATTTTAACATAGAGACTGGGCTCTATGTTTCTTAAACACAGAGTTTAAGTCTGCGTTTCCAATTTATAACGCAGAGCCGTAACTCTGCGTTTCTGAGAAAAAAAAACGAGCCATCTTCCTCGTTGATGAGAACCCATCTAGGGTTTACAAAGATTTGTTGAAACGAGTTGCCGTGGCCGTCACCTACCACAACAACGGGGTCCGTGTGACAGCGACAACAGCGCCGAAGCGCTCATCAAAGCAGCGGTATCGCCGGTGTTCTCAGCCGGCGACGCCTCCGAAGCCGCCTTGACGACTTTCTTGGAACCCGCACTCATCCTTCTGGGCGCCATGTGGATGGTAGGTCGGAAAAGATGGAGTTCGTCGGAGTTCGTCGGAAAATCAACCGAGATTGAAACGAGAAATCTCGTTCTTGGAACTAAGCAAGACGAAAGAGTCGAATGACTCTTGATGTGACCTTATAGGTCTATTTATAACAGCCGTAGGGCTGTTAAATCGTATTGGAACTCTAAGAAAGAATCCCAACCGAATCTAAAACGTGATTTTTCACGTTAATGGATAAAGTCGGTTAGACCTTAACGCAAGATTCGCCTCTGCGTTCGATTTCGTTAACGACAGGCACAAACCGGCGTTATAAGAGTTCTTAACTCTGCGTCTCGAACCTTAAACGCAAAGGTTACCCCTGCGTTGTGGTTATTTAAAACAAAAGACACACTTTTGTATTGACAAATCATGATACTTATTTCTCAAAGTTCATGAACCCTTTCAGCATGACATCATTAAACTTCTGTATTTCCTCAGCAGAGTTTAAATCCTCGTCAGGTTAATATTACACCTCAGACGAACGTCATCCCTACAGAGCTTGGATTTGGCTTACATCATCGTAACGATAATTCCTCTGTTAAAATCCACTTATCGATTCTCATCAAGTGAACGATAAGTCTCAAAATCATTCGAATCATAATCAATTTGCTAACTCTTTCTCGAAGGAGTAGTAAGTATCCAATTCATCGGCTCCCTTTAATGGAGTGATAAAATTCTCAAAATCTTGTTTGAATCACAAGTACAGGAAATCATCATTCCGATGATAAATCACTTAGCAAATTTCCCCTGCGAGATGCTAAGTCCCCTAGATGTGTTCAAATCACATTAATATTCTCTTGTCACGTTAACACTACACCTCTGACAAAAATCCACTTATCGACTCTCTTCAATAGAGCGATAAGTCCTCTAAATTGCTTTTATGGCAATATTTTCTCTTGTCACGTTAACACTACACCTCTGACAAAAGTCCACTTATCGACTCTTTTCAATAGAGTGATGAGTCTTCAAATTGCTCTAATCGCGATTGCTCGCGTGTCAGATTAAAATCCTTGACACCTTTAATTCGTTTGAACCAGTTAATTCTTTCTGCGAAGGAATAACGAGTGTTCATATCCCCCCCATGAGTTAAAGTTCTTCTATAATTATCTTAGATGGTAATGAAGAAATTTTTAAAGATTGGGTATTTTTCATATAGTTCCATAGTTGCAAGTCAGAACGCGACACATGCAATAAAAAAAAAAGAGAAAAGAGGGCAAGTCAGAATCACTCTTTTTATTATCACCAAAAATATTGAAGAGTGATACAAAAGCCTGGTTCTTATCAAACAAAAAGAACACTACATCATTCAGCCCCTGGAGTAATAAAAGTGAAATACACAAGCCGGGATTTAATAGCAGCTAGCCTTTCTTCATGAGCGGCCTGCACCATCACCTCGGCTTTCTTCCTAAGGACGTTTTCGTCCGACTCGATTGCACTGGCTTGCTTTTGGAGAAGTTCAAGATCTTGTGTCGACGAGCGGTAAGTGGCGTAAGTCTTCACACTTTCTAGCCTGAGCTTCACTAAGATCTCTTCTTCCCGTGCGAGCTCTGATTCGTGTCGAGCCAATTCCACCTTGAGGCGATCAATTTCTGCACGAGTCGCTTGGATAGCAGCACTAGAATCGTCCACAGCATGTTGTTTCTGCATACATAGCCCCTGTAAGGATGCGAGTTCAAGCTCCCTGTCAGTGATGGCTTCTTGAAAAGTCTCGTATTGGCGGGCCGCTTCAGCTTTAAGATTATTAAAGACTAACGCGGCCTGAGCAGCAAGATCAGCTTGATGCAATTCTTCCAAAGCCCTAAGATCTTTCTCCAACCGAGAGACACCTTCGGAGCAATGCTGGAACAGTCGAGCGTCATCCAAATAGCGGATACCGTTCAAAGAATGCATAAGCATCGGCTTAAAAGAATCGAACGAAGCTCGTCTAGCACTGATCTCCTCGATTGCCAGCTTCATCATGTCTTCTAATGGTCGTAGAAGAATCTTTAGAACAGAAGGGACGGCCACTGGACTTAGAGACTTCATCGGAGATGTCGATGGGGAGCCTAAAAGCATAGACCCAGGTGCAGGAGAAGTGGGTGATGACCGTGAGGAAGTTGGGGAGGCTATGTTGACGTCCAGTTGCGAGGGACTAGAAGGTAGAACCATGAGTGCCCCAGTTTGGGCTGAGCTTAGCACCATCTCTGTCCCCACAGGTTTGAGAGGAATCGTCAGTGAAGGAGTTTCTTCTGGTAAAGAACCGGTAGTCACTGGTATCGATTCAGAGGGAGAAACGCCCGCTGCTTGCGATGGGAGCGACGATGACGTACCAGCAGCCTCGTGAGCTGGAGAACCTACACAAAAGAGCAATCAGTATAAAATAAAGAGACGCCAGAGAAATCAAAGTGTATAACTTCTACCGGTGAGGTAAAAGGGAAGATAACCGGACGCCTTATCAGAAGAGGGTGGTGGCTGATTAGCCCAGCCAGCAGAATCGTCACCATCACATTCATCCTCATCAGCATCATCATGGTGGGACGAGCTCTCATAGTCCAACGGTTCATCATCATCTGCAGTTGACAGTCCTGGAGAGCTCGTTGACGTGTCCACTTTGGTCAGCCGGCCAGTCGTGGGACTAGGAATAATAGTCTCTGAATGCGGCAATAGTGCAGAGGAGGCGGGAGACTGACTCTCATTAGAATGTACAAGTTCTTCCGACACCAGTTCGTCTGCAGGCAGCTTAACTCCTTCAGATGAAGACGTTGTAGGTAGCACCCTTGCAGGTGAAGAAGCAGCATCAAGAACTTGTTCTGGAAATGGCGAGATATCGGGATCTGCTGTAGAAGAAGCTCCCATATCCTCAATTGGGAATTCAACCCCACCCTCTGCTTGATCCAAGGGACAATAAGGAGAAAGTTCTTCAACGAATGTAGTACTCTCAGAATGAGGACCTGCGCGATCAGGAAGACTTGCAGCAATGGGTTCTTGCTCATCTCCTCTGTCGGCAGATTTAAAAGCATCCCCCATCAACTTCTCGGCAGGAGGGTCTATTATTAGCTTTCTGCGAGTACGTTTCTCATATCGAGCTTCTTCGGCTTCGGACAGAGCCCTCTTTCCAGTTGCTTTTGTCCTGGGAACTTCAGCAGCTGTGGGATTCATTACCGGGGGACTCTCTACTCCTAGTTCCCCTTCCTCTTCCTCAGCTTCATCTTCAAAATCTAAAAACTCGTCGATCCCTTTCAGACGAGACACACGAGCTCCTTTCCGGGATGTATACAGCCTTCTAATTTCACGGAGGCCTGAAGTGTACAGTTTATATTCTGTGATTGTAGAAGCTGTATAGTACCAGTTACAGAAAGCCGCGGAAAGAAGAGAATTCGGTGTTTTGTGGGGTAATCTGAAGGTAGCCCCGGTGCAACCTGCGGTGGAATAATACCAGGCTCGAGCTCCTTCGTATATGTTGCCCATAACCGAAAGTAGGCTTCTTGGATTGCCAACATACAGTTGGTCGTATCCGAATTGGCGAGCAAATCTATACGGTTGATAGGGCTCAATTATGCATTTATCATTTTGCCTGAGGATGAGATAACCAGGTCGGATATTTAACAGCCAATGGAAAACTCCCCCGTCCAAGCGAGTGAAACCATTAGGACCAGCAGTATCTTGGAATACCTGTCCATACCCTCCACCCTCAAAATCCGGGAAGCAGCGGAGGATGTCGTAGTTGAGGTCTCTCGACAGGATCTGACGGACCTTCACTACGTAGGTGCCTATCCAAGTAGCCTTTTCTAATCTCTGCACAAAAGGGATGAAACCTTCATCTGTGGAAGACGGAGCGCTCATCAGATGTGAACAATGCGAGGCATACCAAGCCATTAAGTAAGTATATGGCAAGGGTACTCTGGGATTTGGGGTCACCAAGCTTTTCTTTCCTTCAGAGTCTATCTCCTTCACTTGGATAAACTCGAGACACAATTCCCTCAAGCCATGCTGTAGACAACATGTCATGGCCGAAAGTAGATTTATGGGCCTCCCGTGGGCTAAGAGGACAGCCGGATAAGCTACCTCAATCATCACAGCATCTATTGGCCTGGTAGGGACCACACACCGCTTTAGCCACAGCATGAGAAAACCCGCCAATAAAGCCATATCAGAGATTGGAATGGCTGCCTGGTGATGGAAACTCTCAAATTCAGTTTGTGCGGGGAAATCATCTTCTATTCCCTCGCTAACATAGTGAATGGTGGCGTCACTAATCAAAGCCTGAATGGTCTCAGGGGTGCTTGCCTCCCGACGAGATACGTTGACAGCTTTGTTAGACAAATTCTGGAAAAGATACTCAGCCCAAGATAGCTGTTTGATACCACGTCCACGTGCTCCTGTCAGTTGGCTGCAGATTTGGAAATGACACATCACTTCCCATAGAGTGTCATATACTTCAGGGTTCGTCTCCTTCAAAATTTTCAGTTCATTTGATCCAGGGACAAACTCTTCATAAGGTAAGTCTCCAAAAGGAAGACCTGAGACGTCAAACATCTCATGTAGGGCGAACCCTAATTCTCCTTCCGGTGTGAAAAATGTACAAGTCTCTGGATTGTACCGTTCCAGAATGGCGAAGAAGTTATAAGGACTAAGAGCAATACCGAATTGAGTAGCCCTAATAGGGCAACCAAGCCCAGATTGAGTTAACGGTCCCTTTAACTCCGCCAGTACGAATTCTATCATTCGTGCCCACCATCCTGCCTTAGTAGAATGTACCCATCCAGGAGTTCGGAATACTGCGGTTGGAAATTCACCTTTGGCAGTCAAAAATCGTCGCATGAAGGTGTTAGCTGGGCTAGCACTTTCTCCTAAAGGATATCCCCGTGAGAATAAGCAGGGTTCCAAGGCTGACACTTGTCGACTATAACCTGCGGAATGTACACCCTTGTGAGTTAGAACCCCGACAGCTACCCCATCTTGCTCTCTCACCAAGTCCCAATTCATGTGACGGGGAACGGAGGCGCATTGGTAATAAGAGATGGGAAACATCCTGTGCATGTCAGGAAGAAAGAAGCGACGATTTTCAATTTGCCGAAGCCATTTGTAGTGTCCGCCGTGCACGATCTCTTTTGAGATAGTGACACGATCCCCAAATAGAAAATCCGGCTTGACAAGTTTCTTGCGGGACCCAGTCTCAAATTTGGCGTCTGTAACCAATACCCTAAGTATATTTGTGCTTGGATCGGAGATCAAGGTGACACGATCCTTGTCAGAATCTTAGAATACCGGGAGTTCTTGACGCAGATTGAATTGCATGTTACAATCCACGCCCCCCTCACGCCCAAAGTGGTGACGAGGATTGAGAGGTTCGCGGGTATAAGGCACTGCAAAACAAAGAAATATTCAGTCGGTCAAATGAAAGAAAGGAAAACTATCAAACGCACGATTCAGATCTAGCGTTTAATTTTCATCAACGCAGAGGTCAACCCTGCGTTATTCTTTCAAACGCACAGTTCAGACCTGGCGTTTAAAATTCATTAACGCAAAAGTCAAGCCCTGCGTTAAATCTGTTGAACGCACAGTTCAGACCTGGCGTTT
>BQKN01067084.1:0-36956 GCA_022839385.1 Asparagus kiusianus | reverse complement strand
TCTCAGGGAAGGCGCTGCTTGCGGGGTACCTCATGTTATGGTTGAAGAGGTGCGTGATCCCCACTCACTCTTTCGAAGCTCTTCCTGTGGAGGTCGTGTACCCGGCGGTTTGTTTAGCTCACGGGAAGTCTTACTCCCTAGTATCGGCGACGATAGCGTGCATCCATCGGGGGCTTCGTACCCTGACAGCTCAATTCTGCCGCGTATCGGCCACTGATGAGGGAGAAGGAGAGGTCATCAGGACCCCCAACCCTCGGGTGGGGCTGCCGTATACGTATCTGATGGTGTGGTTCGTATACCACTGTGAATGCCTGATGAACGACCCGGCGGCGATCCAAGGTGACAAGTTCGTCCCCTTCATCCAGCGCTTGGAGAGGTGCTCCTGGAAATGCAAGGATATCCCCGACGCACGGAAGACGCTCTCCCACTTCGGGTATTACAACTTTCGTCGCTTTTTTCCTTACTTTAGTGGGGGCGGATACGGAGAATCTCTGAGGTACGCGCCGACGGCGGATCACTACACAACCCTCCCTCGCGGCGCCTTTCGGTGGTTGGTAAACATCCGGCCGGGGTACCACGTCTTAAGAACGGGCCCCACATGCTATCTCGAGCCATATGTCCCCTGCAGGTTTGCCCGCCAGTTCGGGTACGATCAATTGTACGTGGGCAACGCCAATCCCCATCTGCGCTTTGAAGGAGGGCTGGTGGACGGAGCTCGGGGATGGTTCTGGACTCATGCTGGCGGCACCGATGCCCGCTTTGAGTTACCCGCGAAGGATCGCGACTTGCACCATACGATCTCATATTGTCGGTGGTATCGGGGCGCCAGTGCCAATCCTGTTGACTTTTGGTTTCAGAGCTCGTGCCTGGCAGAGCGCGGGCATCATCCAAGAGGAGCTCTTCAACTTTCGAGGCGGAGGGGCCGTGCAACGGCTAGGGAGCTGTTCATGGAAGGCCCTGCAGGAGGTTCTGAGGGTGAGGGCGCGGGCACAGACGAATCCGAGGCTCCTGAAACACGAGCTCCGCCTCCCAGTCTTCCTCTAGACTCCCAAGGCGAGCAGAGGGAACCTGTTGAGTTGACCCGGGCGAGCAAGCATCTGGAGCAAGCCCGGAGTGCGATTGCTGGGCGCATGGGGGCGCCTCTCTTATCTCCGAGTAGTTCGTTGCTCTCGAAACGGCAGCGAGAAGCGGCGGAGAGCTCTAGAGCGGAAGTGGCCAAGAGGGCCCGTGACGAGGAGACTATGGTGACCACCAGAGCGGCGGCTAGTCGAGCCGGTACTGTCTCTGGGGTGGAAGTTGTTCAATGTACCCCTTCTGCCATACCGCAGGCGGCTCCGGCGATTTCTAAGGACACGCTTCCTTCCTCCGGTGTGGAGTCGCAGGTGGGGGTCTCGACGACTCCTGCACCCGCGCCAAGAGGTAATCTTTCGGCGCAACGCCCTTATGTAAGAAGTCAGGTTCGTATTTTCTGACTGCTCATATTGAATTCATGCAGGTGTAGCCGAGAAAGCAATCCCCATTCCTTCTGACGAAGAGGAGGGGAATGGAGATGAAAGGGAACCAGAGGGTCCAGGTAAGCGTGAGTTTCATTGCTGCTGACCCTTCTAGGCCAAGGGGGTATTAATTGTCATCATTTTCCTTGTATCCGCAGCTGGCCCCTCTCACGAAGCTACTGGCAAGGAGGATCCTCCCTCTTGGGAGGGTCATTCGGGCGAATCCGAGACGGACGACGATGCCTCCACTCATGAGGCGCTATCAAGCGAAGAGGAGGTAGTGGTCCCTGTGGATCAACAAGGGGGAACCCCCACCTCCGAGGGAGCACCGGTCGAGGGTGAACGTTCGGTGCAAGAGTCTTCAGCTCAGGGGGGAACTCCCTTTGGGCTGATGGTCACTTCCTCGCCGGCGGTGACCTGTGACTCTGCCACTGCCATCGTGGCGGCGCTAGCGGTTGTTCCGGTTCTGGGAGCGCCAGTCACCGCTTCTGCGATTGTGACCACTAGTACTCCGATCGTGGCTTCATCCTCTGTCGAGGATGCCTCTCTCTCTCCTATGGAATGCTGGCGAAAGAGGCAGGTGGCGCGAGCTGTGGCCAACTTTGAAGACACTCTGGCCCACTGCACTCGGCAGGTCTTGGAGGGGAATTGTCCCTTCGAGGAATTCAAGGAAGTTCTTGAGGACGACGCGTCCTTCTTGCGTAAGAGGCTCGGCACCATTGCGGCGAGACCCTACTTTCAGCGCCTGAACGAAGTGGAGGTGGCGGTTCAGCAGCTGCTCACTACTCGTGCGGAGAGTTCCAACCTCTTTGATCTCGCCTCTCGCGAAGTTCGAGTAACTCTGGCAGATCGGGATCGCCGCCTGGACGAGAATCTGACGCTGGAGTTAAAGTTGTCAGCGGAGCTGGAGCAGGCCAAAGCCGAGGATGCAAGGGTGGCTCGCGAGCAAGAGACGGTTGATAGCCGGTTCTCCCGACTTTCCTTTGAAGTGGAGAGGCTGAAACAGGTCATAGCTGACGCGCAGGCCTCTCTGGCTGTTCAAGGGGAGGCCCTTGATCAGGTGGCAAAGGAGTTGGAGGGTGTTGAGTCTCGCCAGAAATTGACCACTGACTCTGTTGGGGAGAAGGATCGAGCCCTCAAGGATGTCAAGGTGGCCATTCAAGACTTGATCTCGTGCACTGAGGAAGAGATTCGCCGAGAGGTCTTAAGGAGGCTTGAGCTCCGCCATGCTGAAAAAGTTCGTGAGGCGGAACTGCGGTTGAAATCCTTGTAATTCGCCTTTAATTTTTTGCTGTAACAGGACTTCTTTTTCATGAATGAAATTATCCTTTTGCTTCTGGCGATCACGGCTTGTGTGCATACTATATTTAGTATAGATATTTTAATGCACTAGTTGATGTTAAGTTGAGGGAAATTTCCCTTGGCAGATTCTAGCTACAGGCCCGTTTCGCCTACTGGCGAATCTTACAAATTGATGAATTCACAGTTGTTCTGTTAGCGACGATTCCAGATACAGGTGGACTCCGCTTTTAGCGGGTCGTGTGTCCGCCCACGTGCACGTCAGTCACAAAGACGTGGGTGCGCCGTCTTGCCTTAATTGCGGTGCGACGGGTCTCTTCGTCCTTCACGTCCGATCCGGGCCGTCGGTTAGAGATCATGCCCCGAAACCGTCAAATCTCAACCGCTCATACGGGATGCGGGATATTCGGCTTCCTCCTTAACTGTTCGGGACTGAAGGGTCCAATCGAACCGCACATAACCTCCTAGGATCGGGGTATTTTAGTACCTTTTCCCTTCGTCAAGAAAAACCAAGGCTTTCTCATCGTTCCTCTCAGAAGAGATCCTGATTACCTTGTGTCTCCCAGATGGCACCGAAGACGAAGAGGGTTACTTCCAAGAAGAGGAAGGAGGCATCTTCCTCGGGTGCGGCCGGAGCAGCCGCTGCCGAAGGTATGTTCCCAGTTCAAACCCTGTTTAGACATGGATAGGTATCTCTTGCTTAGATCCCTCCTCCATGCCCTCACTGTGCTTCTCAGCTCACGATGATGCACCGCTTCCTGAGGAGCACGAGGCGGAACCTATCTTGATATCCGATGATGAGCCCGAGAGCCCGGAGGCTCCTCCTGCCCAGGGTTCTGCTCCGCAACCAGGAATGGAACCTTGTCTCGAGGTTCCTCCAATTGCGGTGCTCGCCCCTGGTCAAAAACCTACTCCCCCTGGCTCCTCGTCTTGGCAGGCCCACGTCGAGGAGTTCGAGAACGCCGTGAGACAGGTAATTTCTCTTGTCGATCTCGGCTTGGGTAGTTTTGCCAGTTTCAGGCAATCTCTCCTGGATCGTGCGGTAGACATTCGACGATCGGGCGAAAATCGGCTTTTCACCCGTTGTATGCGAGAACTACGTCTTCTGGAGTCGCGTATGACAGGGCTAGAGGCATTGCTGCGGGAAGGCCCCGAAGTTTATATGGAGTCTTGCCTGGCTTTCATCAAGCGTAGGGAGGCCCATGAACAGGAGATCCGTTCTAAAGAGATCGCTGATTCGGAGTACACCGCCAATTTTTGGGTGGATCACCATCGCTCGTCAGAGGAGGAAGTCATCGACCTTAATCACACGATAGCTCGCCTGCGAACCGAACTGGGACATGCGGAGGCGAGGTTGGAGAAGCTCCAGACCGACGTCGTCATTGCCTGTGAGAAGGCTGAAGCGGCAACTCAGCGCCTCTTGGTGTTGCGGGAACAAGAAGCTGTCGCTAAGTCGAACTCCGAGGAGCGGATTAGGAAAGCGGCCGAGGACAAGGCTCGAGAGGACCACGCGAGACGGGTGGCATTGGCCAAGGCAGAGATTTCCACTTTCAGTGTGTTTGATTGAGATCCCCACCATGTATTCGTGCCTAAGACACTTTGTTTATTTGTCTTGCTTAATTTTGAAACTATGCCATGACTCGTGAAGTCATGACCTGTTCAGATGTATTATCTTAAACACTGGGTGCATGTTTTGCTTCTTCGAACGTAATATTATGACTTGCGTGATTTGCAAAAAACATAACTTTGTTCAAATGTACTGTCTAGAAGCATTTGATGCAGTTTGTCTTCTTCCTCGTCATGTTCCTTTTGGATATAACCCCTTTAATATTTCTTTGGCATGGCTATCAGCGGTTTCAGGTTGCAACACTTGGGCGAAAACTCAGCTTGAGTATGGCTCAGCCTAGAGGATGGCGAATTCGCTGGGAGAGACGTACTGAACCGTCGGAGAGTTCGTTTGAAGGTTAACTTCATCCTTCGGCGAATTCAAACCATGGGCGAATCCCGAGTCCTAGCGGATTCGTGTTGACGTCGTTGGCGAATTTAGAACGCGAGCGAGACTTGGATTGTGGCGAGTTTGTCTAACCGTCGGAGATCCAACTGCGGGCGAAACTCATGCCACGTGTCGATCGGTAGACCCAAGCGCTTGCCAACTAAGGCTCTGCGAACTCATTAATGCTCATTTATTGGTGAAGCGACTGAACGCTTCGCCTCTTGCTCAATCCGATTGGTCGGTTCGGTGTGTCGAGAGTAGCCTTTAATGGTGTTGAGCTCGAAGCGTCGCGGGGCGTTCGGACTGCTTGATGACTTGGGGTGACGGATCACAGCCGTTCGATTCTTGAGATATATTTCCGCACTCTTCCTTCTTTAGGAGAGTCCTGACTGCTTTGAGAGAAATCCGTCAGAAAAGAAAAGAAAACTTCTCTTCCCCATGGCTTCCTCTTCCGATCACAGCGATGCCGAAGGTGTCGGCTCCTCCGCCACCGTCGTGGATGTCGGCGCTCCGTCTGCTGCCCCGGCGAGCCCGGTCCAGGGATATCCTATTCCGGACCCCGTGGCTCACCCTGCTTTTGTGCTACTCCAGGAGTTGGTGGATTTGGTGCACGGGTGCGCCCTATCTGTCAGCATGGGCGGTGAGCGATACTACGACTCGCTCCCCCTCGTAGAGGCGCGTCTGGAGGCGATCCGCCGTGCGGGCGATGACTCGCTCACACAGCGATGTGAACGAGAGCTTGAGCTCGTGGAGGGGTGGATGTACCGCCTCGAGGAATTGGCTCATGAAGACCTCTCCCACGAGTCACCGCCTCTCCCACTGCACCTCCTGCTAGAGCGTAACGAGCGGGCGAAGCGGATCCAGGCGAAGGAGGCTGAGCTCAGACGCCTACGAAAGCGACACCAAACGGTACTGGACCGGATGGACGCTTACATGGACCGGGCTTTATTTGAGGACGCCGGCACTCTCCGCGGCGAGGCGAAGCTGCAGGAGCGTTCGCGCAAGGCGGGGAAGCTCGGCGAGGCTGCCAGGGAGGTGGAGAGGGCGCTGGAGCTCCTTCGCCAGGAGGAAGAGGAACGCAAGGCGGACCTGACCAGGCGGCAGCAGGAATGGAAGGAGAAGGCGAGGACCCGACGTGCGGCGGAGCGGGCTGCGCTCAAAGCCAAGATCGGCTCTTTTAGCCTTCTAAAATTCCTGTAATGCCTGTTTTGCTTATGTAATTTTGTCAACTTAATCGGTGCCCTGGGCATCACAACTAAACTGAAAACTCTTGTAAATTTTGGTCCGTCGTGGCCCTTTGGCTTGTTTTGCCTGTCTTTGTTTTGCATGGATGGTCTCCCTCCATTTCTTCTTTGTGTGTTGCTGGGAACCTCGAGTTGAATTTGGTGAGCTTCTGACCATTCTGTTCCGAACTTAGTCATTTTGGACCCTTGTTCTGCTCTCGGTTGCTTACAGCGTGGGATCGGGTTGACTCCGATTTTCGCGTTGTAGCTCCAGTGGGATCAAGAGAGTAACACTCGGCTTGCAGCAGAGAACAGTCGTTCGCTCCTGCGGCCGACTGAAAATCTCAACTTCAACTTGCCATTCGGCAAGCTGTCGCTTGAGGAATCGGCAGAGATGTCGTTTGCCAACCTGCTCTTGACAGTTGTCGTCGTCTGAATAGGCGGCGACAGATGATAATCGAATCGTCAGGGATGTAGGAATATGACGTTTGATTGTTGTAGGGGCCCTCACGTGGTAGGCCGCTACCCATCAGTTATCCTAAGGGAATGTTAGGATAGCTGGAATAGGCCAGATAGTTCAGGGACGTAGGAGTGTGACTATTGACAGAAGTAATAACACGTCGCGTGGTAGGCTATTACTTAGGCTATGTTATTCGTCGGAATAACGGCGCCAATCATCAGAGGTGATCATTAACCTGATGGGGTTTTGTCACGATTGGAGCGACTGTGGGGGACCTACCATTCTTATGAAGAGGATTGGTAAGTAGATTGTGTCAGAGGTTTAATGTTAACGTGACATGGAATGTCGTGATTGGAACGACTTTGGGGACCCACCATCCTTTGGAAGAGGATTGGTAAGTAGATTGTGTCAGAGGTTTAATATTAACGTGACATGGAATGTCGTGATTGGAACGACTTTGGGGACCCGCCATCCTTTGGAAGAGGATTGGCGAGTTGGTTTGGTTTGTCGTGATATGAACGACTTTGGTGGATTCACCATTTCGTTGGAGAGGACAGGCGAAATGAATTGGTTTGTCGTGATATGAACGACTTAGTGGATCCGCCATCTCGTTGGAGAGGATAGGCGAAATGAATTCCACCAGAGGCTTTCGCCATAACGGATAG
Organism: Asparagus kiusianus; assembly: GCA_022839385.1. Taxonomy (NCBI): domain Eukaryota; kingdom Viridiplantae; phylum Streptophyta; class Magnoliopsida; order Asparagales; family Asparagaceae; genus Asparagus; species Asparagus kiusianus. The sequence continues at coordinate 29,823 of BQKN01067084.1, read as the reverse complement.
AGTAGGGACAGTTTAGCCTCGTATACCAGTTGGAGGGTTCGAGGGCCAGTTTAGACTCTTGCACTCATGGGAGTTGGTGAAGAAGAACTAAGGGTAGTACTTCTTCAAGTATTTGCCGTTGATGGGCATCATGATCTTGTCACCGTTGGGCTTGACGAGGCGGTAGGCGCCATTCGAATAGACTGTTTCTATTACGAACGGCCCTTCCCATTTGGATTGGAATTTTCCTTTCTTCTTGGAGGTGAGAATCATTGGCCGGCGGATGGCCAACACCAGCTCTCCTTCCTTGAAGGCTCGGCGTTTGACTTTCTTGTCGAAAGCCTTAGCCATCCGGGCTTGGTAGAACTCAATGTGCTATTGAGCTTCCAGCCGTTTGTCGTCCAACGCCTCGAGCTCGGCGAGTCGTTGTCGGTGATTGTCTTCCACCGTCATCCCCGTTGCTAAGGCAACGTGGAGGGAAGGTATCTGAATCTCCAACGGCAATATGGCCTCACAGCCATATACCAAGGAGTAGGGCGTATGGCCGGTCGGCGTGCGAACCGTGGTGCGATATGCCCATAGGCTTTCGCCAAGTTTCTCGTTCCAGCCGCGTTTGCTGGTTGAGGTCAACTTGGTCAAAATCTTGATGATCGTTTTGTTGAAGGCCTCGGCCAAGCCGTTTGCTGACGGGTTATAGGCCGTGGAAGAGAGGTTCTGCATTCAGAACTTGTCGCAGAACCTGGTGAATGCGTGACTGACGAATTGCGTACCATTGTCATGAATGATACGTCGTGGTACGCCGTACCGGTAAATGACGTGGTGTTTGATGAACTTAATCACGTTGTTAGTCTTGACTTCTCTCAAGGGGACGGCTTCGGCCCATTTAGAGAAGTAGTCAGTGATCGCAAGAATGAAGCGATGACCTCTCGCTGATGGCGGGGATATTGGTCCAACTATGTCCATCCCCCATGCCTCGAAAGGCCACGAAGCCTTTGTTGGGTGTAGGTCTTCAGGTGGCTGATGCATGTAGTTGGCGTGAATCTGGCATTCGTGGCAGCGCTTTGCGTAGGCAACGGTGTCTTGGACCATCCCAGGCCAGAAGTAGCCAGTCCTTCATAGGCGGTCCCAAAGTTTGGGTCCGGGCTGGTGAGCTCCGCCGATGCCGTTGTGGGCCTCGCGTAGAGCCTCCTGTGCTTATGCTTTTGAGAGGCATCGAAGCAACAAGCCGTCGTATGACCTTCGATACAACGTCTTGGTGGTCGAGTCGTAGTAGAATCTCGTAGCACATCTCCGGACGGACTCTCGCTCCTTTGCATCCTCGGGCAATACGCCGTATAGGACGTAATCGATGATCGGGAGGCGCCAGTCCTCAGCACTGGGCTGATCTGAGACTTGATGGGTGGCGTTTGCTTCTGGAGCGTCTTTCAGTCGAAAGAGCTTCTTGCTCGCCACTGTGACCGATTGGATTGTCCCGAATGGTTGAGCCAAGTTGGCCGCCAGGGAAGCCAAGGCATCCGCATGTGTGTTCTTGGAGCGCAATACATGCTCAATGCGGAAGATCTCAAATGATTCCATTAGTCGGACAGCCGCCTTGTGGAGTGGGATCAAGTCTTCGTTTCTTACCTCATATTCGCCGGTCATCTGCTTGACGATGAGCTGGGAATCGTCGTAAGCTTGGAGATGCTTTATTCCTAGCTCTTCGGCCAACTCCAGTCCGACGAGTAATGCGTTGTACTCGGCCACGTTGTTGGTACATGGCTCTGTCAAAGAGAAGGCCCGGGGCAGCACGTGGTTGCATGGAGAAGTGATGACTACCCCTACTCCAGCAACAATAGAGCCATCCGGGGCTGCACGAGACGCGCCGTCGAAGAACATCTGCCACACATCTGGTAACGACGTTACGTTGACTTCAAGTGGCTCGTCTGGCAAGTCTTCAAACAAGTCGGTTTTTGATGCCAGTGGGTGACTGGCCATGAGATCGCATATGGCTTGACCTTTGACCGACTTCTGTGGCATGAAGTGAATGTCGTACTGAGAGAGCAGAAGTGCCCATCTAGCTAAGCGCCAATTTAGCGCCGCGGGTTGCGTCATGAAGACTCGAATGGGGTTCATCCGTGAGATGACGTGGATTGTTTGGCCAACCAAGTAGTGTCGCATCTTTTGGATGGAGAACACCAAGGCCAGACATTCTTTTTCGACCATTGGGTATCGTTGTTCGGCGCCTTGTAGGGTCCTACTGAGGTAGTAGATGCCTTGCTCGTGGCCGGAGTCATCGTTTTGTGCCAAGAGAGCACCCAGAGAGTGCTCCATGGCGCGAATATAGATGAGAAACGGTTTCCCTGAAATCGACGCAGCGAGGACTGGCGGATTTGAAAGGTAATCCTTGATGTCCTCGAAGGCCTTCTGGCAAGACTCGTCCCATACGAAGGAAGTGCCTTTCTTCATGAGCTTGGAGAATGGCTGACATTTGCCCGAAAGGTTTGAAATGAACCTTCGGATGTAGGCCAATCTTCCCTGGAGGCCCCTCAATTCTTTGAGGTTCCGGGGTGGTTGGAGCTCTTGGATAGCTCGCACCTTGTCTGGATCGATTCGGATCCCCTTCGTTGTGACTACGAAGCCGAGGAATTTCCCGCTAGCCATCCCTAGGAATGACTTAGTGGGATTCATCTTGAGTTGATGAGTCCTCATGAGTTCGAATATCGTCTTCAGGTCTTGGAGGTGGTCGCCCTTGTGACGACTCTTCACGACCAGATCGTCCACATAGCACTCTACTGTTTTTCGTAGATGGTCTTGAAAGATCAAGCTCATGGCGCGTTGGTAGGTTGCGCCGGCATTCTTGAGTCCGAAGGGCATAATGGTGTAGCAGTACACCCCCATAGGAGTTCTAAACGCGGTGTGTTTTTCGTCCTCGGGGTGCATTTTGATTTGATTGTACCCCGAGAAACCGTCCATGAAGGACATCCTCTCGAATCCGCACGTGTTGTCAATGATGACATCCGTGATGGGCAGGGGAAATTCGTCTTTAGGGCACGCAGCGTTGAGGTCCCTAAAGTCAATGCAGATGCGGATTTTGCCGTTCTTCTTCAGCACCGGAACAATGTTCGCCACCCAGTCGGGGTGTTGTTCCTCTCTGATGAAGCCGGATTCGATGAGCTTCTTTACTTCGGCTTCGATCGCCTCCATGATCTGGGGGCGAAACCACCTTTGCTGCTGCTTAACTGGCTTGGCGTCTGGGTTGATGTTGAGGCGATGTGTGGCGATCCGCGGATCCAAGCCAGGCATGTCCTTATAATTCCATGCGAAGACGTCGATGTATTCCCGTATGAGGGCAATGAGATCCTCCTTTTCTTGAGGAGGCAGGCTACCACTGATGAATATGGGCTTGGGACTCTCGTCAGTTCCCATATTTACTTGGAGGATTTCGTCCTCGGTGGGCGGTTCTCGTTGCTCGAAGCGACTACTCCATTGGGCGTTAACATGACGATCCCACGTCTCGTCATAGAGTGGAAGTTGCTCGTCTGTCGCCATCTCGGCGGGATCCGTTGTAGCCATGTTGATCATGAGGCCATCGAATAGGTCCCTCACGCTGACATCTGAGTCCCATGCTGAGGTTACTGACGACTGATCCCCCGAACATGCGTAGTCGGAATCTTCGTTGACCTGGAAATATAAATCTGACGAGGAGGAGGAGTAGCCTAGGCCTCTCCTAGTCCGGTTGAAATAATTTGAGGGTTTCCCCTTAGGTACGTAGGCAGGTCGGATGACCGTCTTGCGTCCTCAGCCGTAGTTGAGGCCTTCTAAACGAGTGAGGTCGTACCCCATGTCGCTCATCATACGTCTCGCAATTCGACTGTATTGCGAAAACTGGGGTGCCGGGTCTTCGTCTTCGGACTCGTCCCAGAGCGTATGCAAGGGACGATCGACTCGGCCGAAAATAATATCTTTTCGATATTTATTTCGGGCCGGCACAACAAATACAGCTCGCGATGAGTCAATCGGCTGCCCCCTCGCGGCGTACAACGAGTGTACCGGAGTGTGCAGGGAAGGATCTTGGTAGAGCTCCGACCATAGGTCGTTGGGTTCATCATCCTCAGACGTAGAACAAGACGACACATAAGCAAAGTTGGATTTTTCATTGACGACAATCTTTCCCGCCTGAACAGCGTTGGTTACACGATGATTCTCATAACCAATTACAATTGACTCGAAATCGTTTAAGATTAGATTGTCGCCGTACTCAGGCTCGCTATCCGCCTCGTTGCCGCTTTCCGGCTCCTCGACCGGCGGTTCGACGGAGTCTTGATACAGCAGAGAGTCTGTGAAGTAGTTTTCGATGCCTTTGAAGGGTTGTCTGTCGGCCACTATAGTCTTGACGCGTTCATAATCGTCAACGTACTTCAGACATTGGTGCAGAGTGGATGGGACTATCCGGTTGCCATGAATCCACGGGCGCCCTAGGAGCACGTTGTAGGAAGGCTCGGCATCGATGACATAGCAGGTCACCTCCGTCTTCATGTCGCCTATGCGACATTTCAGGCGGATTTTGCCCAGTGGCCGCGTTCCTGTGGCGTTGAAGCCAAAGATGGTCGTGGTGGTTGAGGACAGACGCTTCGGCGGTATCCCCAAGTGCTTGATCAATTTCAGAGGCACGATGCTCAACGCGGAGCTCGGGTCGACTTGGATCCGATCTACTCTCGCCGATTCGACATATCCCGTGAAGTACAGTGGTCGATCATGCGATGTGCTCTTGATGAGCATGTCCTCGGGGGTGAAAGTGATGCACGGGACCCGCCTCTCGGAGACTTGGCAGCAAGTCGTGCATTCTCGTTCCGCCTCCGTCTCTTTCGAGAAGTGGGTTGAGAATGCCTCTGAGTCCGCCAACGCCTCTTGCAGGGCTTCGTGAGTGGACCTGGACAACCGGAGGAGGTCGTACATGGTGATTCGCGCCGGGATGCTTTTCAACTGTGCGAGCACGTTGAACCGGAAAGGTTGGCGACTTGAGCTGGGTGCATCTGGATTGGGAGGGGTTGTGGCGGTTGGCCTCACGGGAGGTCTTACCGTGTTCTCTACCCTCGCGGGATATTCTTTGGCAAAATCCCTTCCCGTCCTCGTGGCGAAGACGTTGGCGTCCTCCTCTGAATCGGTCAAGGCGGCTACTACTATGTCATTTGTGTCTGGGGTGGCATAGATAACGTTGCAGTGTTTTCTCTTGGCCTCCTTTGGAGGTCTTGCGGTCCACTGTTCATCGTCGAGGAGGTCTGGGTGAACCCACATTATCTGTCCCGATGGCAGGGTCTGTGGAATCAAGCCCTTCTCCCGCTGGTTGTGAGGATCATCGTTGGTGATCTTCAGAATCGCTCTGGGGATAGGAACTACCCCCGCTGGAGCTTGGACCTCTGGGAGATTTTTCCCGAAGCTCAAGGTGATCAGGTTTGTGGTCACCTGCTTCTGGACCTTCTCCTTCTTCAAGACTCCCGCGTCGTAGAGGGCTTGGAGCTTGTCTTTGAGGACGAAGCATTTGGTCGTATGGTGACCAAGGAACCGGTGATAAGCACAGTAGGTTGGGTCGCCGGTTTTGTCCGCCTCTTCAGGCTTCGTGGCCTTAGGCAGCTTGATTCGACCACTCTTGAGTAGAGTATCGAGCGTCGCTACCACCTGGTCCTCTTTGAAGTCATACTGCCACGGGGGGCGTTGCTCAAATTGCATAGGCTTCGGCCTCGGGGCAGTCTTTGGCGCTGGGGCAGAGTCGACTGCCATGATCTCCTTTCCCCTTGTTCGAGGGGGATTCTTTGGTGCGGCTGGTTCTGCAGCTCCTTTCTTGGGCTGAGGTTCTTCGGCCTCGAGCCTCTTGATCATGTTTTCTACTTGCTCGCCTTGACGAACAAGTTCTTTCCACGTCCGGGTTTCTACCGCGCCTATCTTAGACAAGATATGGATCGATAGGTTGTTGCGACACATCTCGATTAGCGTCGACTCGGAGACTTGGTCCCGACAGTGGACGGACCGATTCCGGAATCTTTTCACGAAGTCATTGACCGACTCTGACTTTCGTTGCTTTTCAGCAAGGAGAGTAGCCATTGATACCTCGGTGTCGTCATCGAAGAAGCAGGCTAAAAAGAGCTTTTCGACATCGGCCCATGCTTTGATGGAGCCGGGCTCCAGCTTGTGGAACCATTCAAAGGCCACCCCTTTGAGGGTGCCTATGAATAGTCGCGTGAGAATGGTGTCGTTCCCCGTAAGGAATCCGGTTTGCGCCATGAAGTAATAGATGTGCTGCGAGGGCGAGCCCTTGCCATCAAATTGCACCAAGCTAATCGGCTTGAACTTTGCTGGGTATGGGACCGTATGCCATTCGATAGGGTAGGGGCGAACCACCCCCAGCTTGTTCATGTTTTGCTGAAGCTTCAGCGCGTTGAGCTGGTCCTGGAACTCATCGAACCTCTTGTCATGAGTGCCCTCACCAGTATACGACGTTCCTAGCGACGTCTTAGAGGAGTAATCAGATAGTGGATTACTGTTATCCTCCATTTCTATCGCCTGACGGCGTGGAGGCACCCACTCCTGATCCCCAGTCCGTCGGGGTAAGGAGCGTTGGGCTTTCTTCTTCTTCTTCTTTTTGTTCAGCAGTTGCTCCATCATCTCTCTTAGAGAGTCGATGGTCGCCTGCTGTTCCTCCAGCTTTTGGGTCATCGTTTGCTCGTGGGTGAGCTCCGTCATATGCACCCGCGCCCTCGCGTCTTGACTTGAGTGCGAAGTTTGAGACGTGGCCGCTGCCGAGTGAACCTCGTCTTCGCCGTAGAAGGGAGGGGCTACGGCGGAGTAGTCAATCCCGATGCTCTTCCTTCTGTGACTACGGGTACGTTGATATATGCCTTCTTGCTGGGTTCGGGCGAACTGGGGATTGGGTCCCAGAATGTAATCCGAATCCGGGGAATCAGAGAATACCGTCTTGCCCTTGTCCGTCATGTTGATGGTGACGGATGGGAGCTCTAAGTCGTCAGTAGCGCGTCTCTTTTGGTGACGATGCCTTCGACGGGAGACCCTCTGTCGAGAGGGTTGCTGAGAAATCCTCTCAAACACAGAAGGTTTCGCCGTTTCTACGCATTGGCAGTCGGCGAGCACTGTGTGAATGAGCCTCTCGCAGTGGCACTGAGGGTTCACCCCCTGTATGGTGCGCTTGCGAATCAAATATTCTCGTAGATCTTCCATGTGTGGTTGGTGACAACCCCCAGTATCGGAAGGATTACTCAGGTGAGTACACGAGAGGCCTTTGGATGCATCCTCTGGTGCACAATGGGTGGAATGTTGCAGCGTCGGAGTTAGGCGGCTTCGCCTTGACAGGTGAGTTTTCGCGTTTGGGCGAACTCTAGCGTGTAGGCGAGTCTCAGCCCTTTGTTTAAACAAGCGGGCTCGCGACGCGTCGCCTATTTCCTTGCCTTTGCGCTTGTTCGCCAAGTTCTCATGGCGAGGCTCGCCAGCCTTCGAGGATTCGCCTTTTTGGATAGGCCCACTCACTTGGGGTGGTTTGTTCGCGTCAGGGATATGACCTGAAAAGCGAAATCCACCTGAGCGGGTGGTCCCATCCTTCTCGGTTGGCGCCCCTGATTTGGAGGGCCTCCCGATATTGGGCGAGTCGCCCTCTTGTCTCTCGCTTCTCGGGCCTGTATGATGGTTCAGGCCGTTGTGTGAAGCGGAGGTTTGGGCTTTCTGCCCGACAAGCGTCCGCCGTTGCTGTTGGTTAGTTCTCCAAGCGGAGGGGGAACTTGCGTGAGCAGTGGCGGGGTGGCTTGTGCCGGAACGAACTGATGTCTCTTTCGGGATAGGTGCTACTGAGGGTCGTTTGGCGACCCACTTAGTAGACCCTTTCCCCCTACTCTCTATATGGGACTTGGCCTCGAGAGTGTTTGGGGTGGACTTCCCTACTGAGACTCCGGTAGAGCCTTCTGGCGCGGGAGCTTTGGCCGTCTGAGGTCGGCTCCTGTGCATGACTCTGTGGCGCTTGTGGGACGCTTCGCCACCGGAAGAGGAGGAAGACAAGTACTCTTCGTACTTGGCCTGATCGAACTCGATTTCTAGGGACTCCACTGTCGTCCCAACAACAACCTCGTCGAACTGAGCTACCACCATTTCAAGGACATCCTATTGTCCCCTGTACAACAAACGGTTGTCTTTTGGGGTTACATGTCGTGTCATGTCGTGTAGGAGCGGGAAAGCCCTTCCTCGCACTCGTGACGGCGACTGCCAGACACTTGAGTGGACCTGGACAGCTCGTCGAACGCCGGTGGCTCTGACCTTTCGCTTGGAGCGCGGTACGCTGCATTTATGTGGACGCAGATGGCTCTGGCAACCGTCCGCTCACTTGTGCGGGGAGGTACCGAGTGACCATCCGGCGGTCCTGGGGTGCTGTACCCTTCCTCCCCTCACCCTATGTCTGAATAGGGGCGGGAGAATGGACGTCTCGTGCCTGGACGGACCCCCGACAGCTTGCCGCGCGCCAGCGGCTTCGGCTCTCCATTCTGATGGGTGAGGTGACCCGCATTTATGAGTATACAGGCCGGTTCGGCGCCCGTCTTGTTCGCTTGAATTGCGGACTGCCGTCTGACGAACTTGGGGTACTGTGCCTCCTTACCTTGCATCGTGGGAGGCAGAGAAGGCTTGTCCCTGGAAACCTGGTCTCTGGCTCACGTAAGCAGACGTGGCTCTTGGCAAGTGGCCTTGGCATTTGGGGGCGGATTTGAGCTCCTCTTCGGCAGGCGGATTTGGCTAATGAAGGCGGATTCGCCTCACTGGCAGATCCATGTGATTTGGCGGGTGCGACCGATGTGGGGGCCCTCATGCCGGCGAATCTACTTAGTAGGTTATTCTCCTAAGAGAGGGTGGCCCTGTTCTGTGGGCGAATTCGTTCACTAATCCGCCGTGGTAATTTTTACCGTCTACACAAGAATCTGAATCAGCATCTGACACCTCCTCTTCTAAAGAAAGTCCTTTTTGTATCCTTCGGTAATTCTTCCGGCCATTGGTTCCTGGCCGCAACCGCGTCATACACCGGGATACCTCGGCAAGCTGATCTAGATTAAAATATCGTGTTGATTTCCCTCTGCCAGCCATATTAGCCGACACTTCTAGGTACTCGTCCTCTTGTCGAACGAACTTCTTCTTATGGAAACGCCTTGGCTTGGAAATTCTTTCGAACACCGAGACTCTCCTTGGGGTTTCAGTACAGCAGCATTCTGACAGCACTACCTTGATTATATTGGCACACGGGCAGTGAGATCCCGTGTCTTGAGCATATCTCTTTCGAGATTTTTCCATACCCCCAGCTCTATAGTACAACTCGTCAGTTTGATAACTGGAGTAACTCATAGAGTGTTGGCATGACCTCCCAGGTATAACACCATCATCATCAGATGAGTGTGCTTCCTTCTGGGGATGCGACGCTTTATTAGCGTTTTCAAAAGTCGCCCGCTCAAGTTTGCGCTTCTGTGAGCGTAAAAACTTAACGGGCTCTTGCACTTCAACCCGCAATCCAATGCGGTCGGTAACATGGGCTTTCCCTCTATCATCTTTCTTGGGGGGATTGATACGACCCCCAGTCTGATTTGTCACTTGGGGACCTTTCAATGGTCCCAATCATTCCTTGATAGGTACTTTACCTCGGTTCTTCGGTAAAGGACCGAGGCGACCTTTCACAGGAACCCTGGGTTTCGAAGGGTCCCCGTTCTTACCTGGCTCCGTTGAAGGCGTCGTAACAGGAGAAACAACATCTGGTTTTGAAGAAGTTCGGGCGATAACTCCACCCATTTTTGTTTGGGGTGCCGATTTTGACTTTGGCACCCAAACCCATTTGTTTGTAAACGGCTTTCTGACCGCCTCTTCTTTCTGCATCTCCTCCGCTTTCTGTAGAAGGAGTCGGGCATGTGCGAGCAATGCTCGACGCTTCTTGATTTGCTCCTCGAGAGTGGAGCGAGTCCTCTTGACACGAACCCATTCGTTCGTTTTTGCTTTGGAGGAGGAGTTGGTTGTTTGCCGTTGTTGTTCTTGGCGCTGCCTGGACTTTAGATCCTCACTATAGCGGATCCCGTCCATTGATTCTGCAGCCTTAGCTAGTTGTCGGGCGAGGCGTTGACGACATCTTTGGCGCGCCCTCTTCGACAAAACTGGAGTACCTTCAGCAGCTACCTTTGTGGCGGAAGGGAGATCTGGATCTGCAGCCTCGACCACGTTGGACGACGCGGGGACGTTGTGTGGTGCGGGCGTAACAGTAGCGACGGGATCTTGGATCTTTGAGCTGGAGATCCCGCGAGCATTTCTGGAAGATGGAGTCTTCCCGCGCCTGTTTGGAGAGGCGGATCTGGAGGAGGAGGAAGAGAGGTATTCTTCAAACTTCTGTTGATCGAACTCGTATTCGATCTCTTCATTCACCCGGATCTTGAAGGCCGGTTGCGTCACGACGATCTCGGCAGCGAGATCGGCGGCTCCCACTGTGGTCGCCAGCTTGTTTTCAGGAAAAGTTGCCTTCATCATTGATTTCATTAATAAACTTCAATCGTTACAATGAACTCAAATAACAAAGAAATAAAAATTACAACTTTCTTGAAAATAAACACAAGTTCCGTTTATCGTCCCTTGCTTGCGTGGGTCTTTTGCCTGTGACGGGGATGTTGATATCCGTGGACCACCGGGCGATCAGATCCGTTCCGAAAAATCGGGCAGAGGTTCATCGATCCGCGGGGAGATCTAGAAACTTGAAGCTCCTATCTCGGATAAAGCGAGATATTTGCTCTTCTTAGTATTACCGACGAGGGGTAACACTAAGGGAAAAGATGAGAGAGGGGAATGAAGATCCGATGAAGAAGTCTCCTTTGCTGAGGGGGCTCGATCACTCTTCGCTGCAGCAGGGCTTCGCCACTCTTCTCCAAAAATCCAGATCCTCAAAAATGAGGCCCAAGGGTCCTATTTATAGGCAAGAGGGGACCCTAGGGGGTCACACAACAAACCTTATCCGTGTAACAAACTTGAGACACCCTAGGGGTGTCTCGGCTTGGCTGAGACACCCCTGGGGTGTCTTGGTTTTTCCAAGACACTCCTAGGGTGTTTCGAGCTTGCCGAGACACCGCCGGGTGCCCCAGTTCAGTCCGAGACTCTCCGCTGTGTGTTTGCCGTTGATTCTTCGTCCCAACTTGGATTTGAGTGATTTCGAATGTGTTGGAATTTTGATGAAGAGTTCTATCGGCCCCGATGGTTGGATTATCTGTAGGGCGAGCGAGACACGAAGGGAGTTGTTCCTTTTGTAAATACTGCAGGGTTCCCGATCAGTCCGTATCCCCGTTATTCTGAAATTCCGCCTGATCACATAGTTCGTCGATTCACTCTAAGCGTTCACCGACGTCAATCGAGCTGTTGTGAACCGAGTAGTGACGTTCATCGTCATTCTTTAACACTGAGCTGTTCGTGGAGACCTATCGGCAATTTTTTTGATGCCTACATGTGTATACTCCAGACGACGTACGAGTATAAACTATGTCGGACGCCGGACAACGCGTCGCAATGAAGCCTGGACGCCGGACAACGCGACACCAGGAAGCTCAAACACCGGACAACGCGTTGTAAATGAAGATTCAACGCCGACGACCGATGGTCAGTTCTATGTTGAAACAGCAAACTCGAGCTAAAAAGTCAAGAAATCAAGAATCGACTTCAAGTTCAGAATTCTGACAGATGGTCAGACAATAAATGCAGCACCGGAACCCTTACAGACATTCGACAAAGCACCGAATAGCCTGGAGGACTAAAGGAATCAAGAATAGAAGCCATTCTAGATATCCCGTCATAACCAATGGAAGGATGGGACAATCATATCCAAAGTATTCCAGACTCTTCTATAAAAGAACGAGGCTGGAAAACTTTGGAGGGGGTATCTGTAGGCGTATAAAACTGCCTATAGGCCCCTTAACACAGCTCGACGATGCCGATTCAACAAACGGACCATCGGACGACGTATCCAAACAAGACTGTTAGCCCACAACGCTGAAGGCAAGCGATACGCGACGAAGCGGACTAACGAGGCTAACGAACCGTACGCAAACAACGGAATGCATCCATTCGCGTGCAGAATCAAGCCAACGGGTTGAAGAATCAACGAGTCATCCAACCAAGAACGGACTCGGATGAATCGCGATCGAATCAAGATCAGTTTCGGACTCGAACTCAGAATCGGATTTACTGCCAAATCAGGTCAACGAATCAAGTCCGAACAAATCAACCACAGAACCAGAAAACGGGCACAAAGAGACAAAATGAATACAACAACCAAACGACGGATCCCAAACACCCGGAGGGGCTCGGCCGAAACCGAGCCACCTCAAGGTGGCTCGGCATGAGCCGAGCCACCTTGAGGTGGCCGGCGGCCTGGGTGTCGGGCATTTGTACGCAGGCACAGTTCAGGGTGCCTATAAATAGGCCACCCCCTTGTTCATTTGAAAAGGTTGGAATTTTTGGAGAGAGGCGAAGCCCTGCTGGATTGAAGACTCAGATCTAAAAAAGATCTCAACTTTGGGACGTCGAGGACTCACTCATTCAGATCTGGTAGTCGGCGATCGTTAACGCCAAATAAGGCAGGTGTTCGAGAGGACCGGATCTCAGATCTACGCGTGCGTACTCCTGATCAAAGCTTGGTCTTTGATCCCGAGATTAGGGCGATTATTTCCTTGGTGAATTAATTCCCCCGGCTATTATTTCCTTGGTGAAATAATACCCGTCGTACTGCGTTGATCCGACCGGATCTAGATCTCACGGTGGTCCACGGATAAACCCCGGCGCAGGCAAACAACCCACGCAAGCGAGCGACCGCACAACAGGAGCTCGTGATTTGTTCGACAAATAAGAGAAAAAGTTGTAATCTTTCTTTGCTTTTATTTTGATTTTATTGTAACCGGATCTTATAAAAAGACCGGATCTTTGTAATCGATAAACTATTACAAGAGTGTGCAATGGAATCAATGAAGAAAGACTCGATTTTTCCCGCGAACAACAATAAATAACAAAATACAAACACTAGACAAACAATATTAGATGTAAATTATTTGTTAAATCATCATCAAAACAAGAAGGCTAACAATCTCCCCTTTTTTGATGATGACAAAAAATTTACAAAAAGGATATATGCATGAAAGAAAATGAATATATAAATTATAGTTCACATGCATATAAACAAGGAAATGTATACTCACAATATTTCTCCCCCTTTGACAATATCAAAAAGGGGGCAAAGGGATGAAGAGAGCGAAAGCTCCCCCTATCAATATGCATGGGTGAGTTTAACAACAATAATAGAATAGGGAAGACTCCCCCTATCAAAATGCCATATAGAATATATGCAATAAAAGATCATGACAATAACATGTGAGTAAGCATAAATGAAAGATATGCTAAACATAACTCACATACAAACAAGACAATGAGAACACATATTAATATATCATTTATGAAAGAAGTGTCTCATTACACAATTATAAAAACATAGAGTATAAAAATAGATTTATGAAATCAAAAGAGGAACATGAGAATCATGCAAAAAGTTTTCTAATGAAAAACCAATCAACCAATAAAATCATAAATCAAATGAAATCCATAAAAACATAAAACCAAACCATCATTGATTTTCAAAAATCAAGAGATGCAACTATATCTAGCTCTTGAGCTAGTATCAACCCATATAAATATTTTTAGCACCCGGTAAATAATATTTGGGAATAAACACCTAATAAATCCAGAGGGTATATAATTACAAACCTCTCATTTAAAATCAAAACTAATAGTCATGAAAACAAAATAATTAATCAAAGAAAAATTGTTTTCATATTCAAAGATTTCAAAGCATAATTTTCAAAACCAAGACAAAGAAAAATAAAAAACACTAAAGTACTTAGTTTTAAAAATCAAATTTGTTTTGGTACCTAAGAATTCTTGGTACCAAGAGATTTAGGAACATGACCCCTATCTTTTAAGCTCAAAGCCCTAGGGTTATGAACCCTCTTGGGCACATGTGGTGCACTAACACGGTCAAAGTAATAATCACTCAAATGATCCTTTCGATTGTAATTTGTACAATGAAAGAGATCAATTTGTTTTTGTGGACCATTAACTCGTGCACGAGAATCATTTGCAAATAAAGATTTTTCTTTTAAATTATTTCGCAAATGAGAAACATCATTAAACAAAGGTGGTTTACTTGAAAAATTTAGCAAGTTTGAATATTTTTTCAAATCATAACAAAACTTCGCCAAATGGCAAAATCTACCACATATATCACATTTAAAAACATGTGATCTACTAGAAACTTTTGGCAAAAAAGATTTTCTTTTTAAATCAAAATAATATTCAGCCAAATAACCAAAACGATCACAAAGATCACCATGATACACATGAGCATGCTTATGATAAACAATGGGTGCATGTGTGTGTACATGTGATGAAGAAGAAGCCTTATGAGATGCACATGGAGTATTAGCAATCTTAGGTTTGTGTGCATCATAGCAAAATTTAGCAAGGTGGCCTTTACGACCGCAAATAGAGCATTTGTAAACTTTGCTATACAAGTGTGCATAATGAGTGGATGATTTTGCATTAGACTTGGCACACATATCCACAAGCTTCTTGTGGTTGTTAATGCATGTAGTTAGAGTTGAATCTAAAGAGGAAATATGGTTTTTAATACTGTTCAACTCATCATTAGGCATATTAGTATTAACTTTAGAAGTAGAACATAAATAATCATTTATAAAAGAAGCAATATTATTTTGTATGTTCTCTACTTCTACCATGGCATTATCTCTTTCATGAGTTAAGCTAGAATTGGATGAGGTTAATTTTTCATTTTCCAAAATTAACATGTCATTGTTTTCTTTAAGCATGATTTTTCTTTTGTAATGACATCCAATTTTGACACTAGCTCCTCATGATCGGATTCTAAATTATCATACTTGCTTTTTAAATCAATAAAATCATTTTGCAAATTGTTAAAGGCATGCAATAATTTTTCACTAGCACAAGCAAGTTCATCACTAGACAAATCATTAGTGGTTTCGAACTCGCAAACCTCACTAGGGCTATCGCCTAGTGCGCGTGTGCATGACGCTCCTTTTGAACTTGAAACGGGATCATCCAAGGCTTGTCGGATCGTCTCCAAGTCCCCTTGATGTGCTTCAATAAGTTTCCATAAGGTGTAAGCACTATCAAAATGAACAAACTTGTTAGACAAAGATGAATCAAATGCATTATGTAAGAATTCCAACAAGAGCTTGTTCATAATAAATAATCTTTTATCATTTTTATTCCACTTGGATTTCTCCAATGTGGGCATAATATAAGCACAATCAATGACTTCCCATAAATTGATATTTTTAGATTGAACAAATATTTTGAATCTAAAACACCATTTAGCATAAGGGAAAACATTGAATTTAGGAGTAATACTAGAATCATAGCCTAAACAAGATGCATCATTCATATCCATAATTTGTAAAAATATGCAAGCAAAATACAAATGCAATCAAAACAAGATTAGCACAAATAATATAACTTAGATCTTTAACTCAAGGCGATTAGACCTTAAATCAAAGAGCACCAAGCTCTGATACCAATTGTTAGACCCTAGAGGGGGGGTGATTAGGATCTTATGCTAATTTAATCCGATTTTATACCAATTAAAACTCATTAATAAATTATTCTTGTAAGATAAATATACAATATGTTACAAGCAAGAATAAGCAATATGAACAAAGAGCAATATCCTAGCAATGAGATATATAGTGAAATATATGCGAGGATATATAAACTAACACAAGGGTGAAATAATATAGAGGACAATATAAATAAGCAAAAGAACAATGGCGATATAAGATATGAACACAAGAATTAAGTACGCTAAAGACAATGCAAACACAAGCAAATGATCACAGAGTTCGGACCTTCCGTCCTACGTCTCCACTCCCCACTCCCGGGGAGAAATTCACTATCACAATCATGTTTTTTACGCTCACCCGAATAATGTTTATACCTCATAATTTCATTCACGGAGTTCGGTCCCTACGACCTACGTCTCCGCTCATCACCTCGAGGATATCTCCACTTCACACTCGGTTTTTTAGCTAACCGAAAACTTTATAATCTAATAATATAATAAATGATTTGTTCTCTATAATAGATGAGAACTCAATGTAAGCCTACTCTCTAGGTTACACAATCCCACAACCCAATTATACTATGAATGTAAATACAATAAGCTCAATGGTTGTGTGTGTGTGTAAGCAAAGAGAAATAAATCAAAACTAAACTCAATATAATTCTAACTTAATAACAATGATAATCAAATATATATAAAAGAGCTAGAAATAGAGTTTAGAAAGCTTCTCAATAGATCAAGAGATTGAGGGAAGATGGTTGGATGCTCAAACACCAATAGATAATCTCCTTATGCTCTTGTGAAATTAATTTCCCAAAATCAAACTCTCAAATGCTTAAAAGATTTTTAAACACACTTAAACAAAAACTTAAACCCTTGATAAAACTCTTTTAAACTTGGTTTAAAACCCTCTCTTAGTTGTAGAAAATAGTTATGACAAAGGGGTATATATAGGCTTGAAGAAAGCAACTCAAAAAAACGTCAAAAACCCATAAAAAACAGAAAAATAGATGTTACTGTTACTGTGCAACGGTCGGCTGCTACAGTAATGGTGGTCGATCGTGCTACAGTGCGGCCGATCGTACTGTTCACAGACAGTTTCTGTTTTTGACAGATTCTGGAATTTTGCGTATCTGACTTTGTAAATTCAATTAAAAATAGTAAATCAACTCCAAAAATCATGTAATTTAGAAGAAAAATTTTAGACATGTAGATAAATATGTTAGAGAAAGAATTTCTAAAATATCACTTCCCAGTTGAGAGAAATAAATGTTTGAATATAGATATACAGTTTCTGAAAAAAACTGCAGAAAATATGGTTTTGTAAATTCAATTGAAAATAACAAAACAACTCCAAAAATAGTAAAACTTGGGGCAATGTTTGTATATATGATGATATGTAAACAAAGAAATTTTTCAAATCGCATTTCCTAATTGTTAAAACGTATCACTTTTGCAAAAACACGCACGAACATGTGCACGAACATGAGCTAATTAAAAACTTGATTTTGTAAATTCAAATAAACATAACAAATTAATTCCAAAATTGATAAAACTTTGGAAAACATTTATAAACATGAAATTGAACATGTTAGAAAAAGAATTTCTCAAATTGAATTTTCTATTTGTGAAAACTCATGTATTTTGTAAAACTTATAAATACATGTGTACATAAACTTCTTGATTTTTGACTATAGAGTTAAACAATGTTTTGAAACCTTATGAAAAGATTTTATAGACTTAATAGGATATGTATATAATGGTTGTTAAGTCCATAAACCAAAACTTGTGTATATATATAACTATATATATAAAAACCAAATATGTGTGTGTATATATGATTGAGCTTAAAGTACTAACACACATAATATAAAACCTAAACTAAATATACCCAAGCTTGATTTATCTTCGATGTAGCTCAACTTAATATACTTACGGATGAAGCTAGAACTTGGATCTTCAATTTGAATTGCATAGGCTTCACTCCACAATTCCGCCAACCTCCATTTGATATGATCGTGAATGCTCGATTCCATCCATCCTCCAACATATTATTTGTCTACAATAAATAACAAAATACAAATACTAGATAAACAATATTAGATATAAATTATTTGTTAAATCATCATCAAAACAAGAAGGCCAATAACACGAACCTCGTGAACATACCACATGTCATCAATTAGCTAACTATTTCTATCCATACTCTCTTTTATTGTTATTGCACTTTATTTTTGTTTGTGGTTTGTTGGAAAATCTTTTAATTGCATATTCTTTATCCATAAACCCGATTCACCTCCCTCTAGGGTCTTTCAATTGGTATCAGAGTAAGGTCTCTACTATTTGTTAGGCTTAAACCCCTTAGAGAAAAGATCTAAATGGAGGCTTCAATGAATATGCATATGTTAGAAGGACAATCCATCACTAGGCCACCCCTTTTCACCTGGTAGTAACTTTGCCTATTGAAAAGCTAGGATGATGATTTATTTATAATGCATTGACCTTGATATCCTAGACATTATAGAAAAAAATATATGTCAAGAAGCCTAGTAGTGAAATCACCGAGGGTGAGAGGAACTTAGCTAACCTTAATATTAAGGCCATGAATGCATTAATTTGTGTTCTTACTCCTAACGAATATAAGAGAGTTTCTACGTGTGCAACTGCACACGAATTTTGGAAGAAGTTATGCATCACTCATGAAGGAACCTCCAAGTAAAGGAGTCCAAGATTAGTAGACTCATGCATGATTATGAACTTTTTAAAATGCTTCCAAATGAATCTATCGATTCTATGTTTTCTCAGTTCACTAACATCATAAATGAATTACATGGTCTTGACAAGGTTTTCGAGAATCAAGAGATGAATTACGAAATTCTTTGCTCATTGACGTCGGCTTGGGAACCTAAAGCCACGACTATCGAATAAGCTCATGACCTCTCAACTCTCACTCTTGATGGACTTATTGACAAGCTCAAGGTCCATGAAAAGAAGATCAGTGAGAAGGAAGAAGCAACCCTAAAAGCAACCGAGGAGCCACCCTAAAAATCAAAGTCTATTGCACCCAAGGGAGTAATTAATAGTTCATCCTCCTCGGATAGTGAAGTTGATGTCTCTAGAAAAGTGGCACACTGTAGGCATCAAAAATTGCCGATAGGTCCCCACGAACAGCTCAGTATTAGAAAATGACGATGAACGTCACTATCCGGTTCACAAGAGTTCGATTGACGTCGGTGAGCACCTGAAGTGAATCGACGAGCTACGTGAGCCGACAGAATTTCAGAATAACGGGGATGCGGACTGACCGGGAACCCCGCGATCGCTGCAAAGGGAGCAACGCCCTTCGTATCCCGTTCGCCTCACTAATAATCCAACCATCGGGATCGACAGAGCTCTTCGTCAGAATTCCAACGCATCCGAAATCACTTAAATCCGACTTGGGACGAAAAGTCAACGGCAGATACACGGCGGATAGTCTCGGACTGAACTGAGGCACCCGGCGGTGTCTCGGCGAGGTTGAAACACCCGAGGGGTGTCTTGGCAAAACCAAGACACCCCAGGGGTGTCTCGGCCTGGCCGAGACACCCCAAGGGGGTGTCCTAGCCCCTTGCCCCCCCTCACTCCTCTTGGCCTATAAATAGACCCCTAGGCCTCCATTTCAAAGGGCTGATTTCTTGGATCTTGGAGCAAGGCTAGAGCTTGGAGCTGGAGTTTTTGGAGAGCCTTGGCGAAGCCCTGCTGTAGCGAGGAGTGATCGTGCCTTCTACAGCAAAGGAGATCTCTTCTTCATTCCCCCCTCTCTTTTCCTTAGTGTTGCCCTTCGTCGGTGATACTAAGAAGAGCAAATATCTCGCTTTAGCCGAGATAGGAGCTGTGAGTTTCTAGATCTCCCGCGGATCGACGAAACTCTGCCCGATTCTTTCGGAACGGATCTGATCAACCGGTGGTCCACGGATATCAACATCCCCGTCACAGGCAAAAGACCCACGCAAGCAAGACCGCACCAAAACGGGATCTTGTGTTTATTTTCGATAAAGTTGTAATCTTTGTTTTATTGTGCAAGGAGATCTTATAAAAAGATCGACTTTTTATTTCATTCTTGTTATAACGACTGAAGTTGTAACAGATTTGAAGAACAATGAAAACAGCAACTTTTTCCGAAAACAAGCTGGCGACCACAGTGGGAGCCGCCGATCTCGCTGCCGAGATCGTCGTGACGCAACCGGCATTCAAGATCCGGGTGAATGAAGAGATCGAATACGAGTTCGATCAGCAGAAGTTCGAAGAGTACCTCTCTTCCTCCTCCTCCAGATCCGCCTCTCCGCATAGGCGCAGGAAGACTCCATCTCCCAGAAGGGCTCGCGGGATCTCCAGCTCAAAGATCCAAGATCCCGTCGCCGTTGCTACGCCCGCACCACGCAACGTCCCCGCGTCATTCAGCGTGGTCGAGGCTACAAATCCGGCTCTCCCTTCCGCCACAAAGGCGATTGTTGATGCTACTCCAGCTCTGTCGAAGAGGGCCCGCTAAAGACGGCGTCAGCGCCTCGCCCTACAACTTGCCAAAGCTGCAGAATTAATGGACGGGATCCGCTACAATGAGGATCTAATGTCCAGGTACCGCCGAGAACAACAACGGCAAACAACCAACTTCTCCTCCAAAACAGAAACGAACGAATGGGTTCGTGTAAAGAGGAATCGCTCCACCCTCGAAGAGCGAATCAAGAAGCGTCGGGCGTTGCTCGCGCATGCTCGACTCCTCCTAAAGAAGGTAGAGGAGATGCAGAAAGGAGAGGCCGTCAAAAAGCCGTCTACAAACAAGTCGGTTTGGGTGCCCAAGTCGAAACCAGCACCTCCAACAAAGATGGGTGGAGTTATCGCCCGAAATTCCTCCAAACCAGATGTTGTTTCTCCTGTGCCGGCGCCTTCAATGGAGCCAGGTAAGAACGGCAACCCTTCAAGATCCAGGATTCCTTTGAGAGGTCGCCTCGGTCCTTTACCGGAGAACCGAGGTAGCGAATCAATCTCCCCAAGAAAAATGATAAAGGGAAAACCCCTATTACCGACCGCATTGGGTTGCGGGTCGAAGTACAAGAGCCCGTTCAGTTTCTACACTCACAAAAGCGTAAACTTGAACGGGCTACTTTTGAAAAAGCTAACAAAACGTCGCATTCCCAAAGGGAAACACACTCATCTGATGATGATGGTGTTATATCGGAGAACACATGCCAACACTCTATAGGTTGCTCCAGTTATCAAACTGATGAGTTGTACTATAGAGCTGGAAGTATGGAAAAATCTCGGAAGAGATATGTGCAGGACATGGAGTCTCGCTGCCCGTGCACCAACATAATCAAGGCAGTGCTGTCAGAATGCTGCTGTGCCAAAACCCCAAGGAGAGTCTCGGTGTTCGAGAGAATTTCCGAACCAAGGCATTTCCGCAAGAAGAAGTTCGTCCACTAAGAAGACGAATATCTAAGAGTGTCGGCTAACATGGCCGACAGGGGGAAATCAACCAGATATTTCAACCTGGATCAGCTTGCCGAGGTATCCCGATGCATGACGCGGTTGCGGCCGGGAACCAATGGCCGGAAGAATTACCGGAGGATACAAAAGGGACTTTCTCTAGAAGAAGAGGAGTCGGATGCTGATTCAGATTCTTGCTCGGCCATAGCGTCTGATGACACGGCTTTGAGTGCGGGACAACCTTATGAATCGCTTATGATTAGTGCCGAACAGGTAACTAAGATACTTGAAGAGGCCCTGGCTAAGCAAAAGGAGAGCTTCAAGTTCGAGATGGAGATGGCCATGCAACGAACGAGGGAGATGCACGACCAACAAATTGCGGCGCTGACGGTTCACCAAGCAGAGCCTAGTCGACGCAATCAAGATGAGAATGAGCGGGAAGGAGATAACATCAATATCCCTCCTGTCAACAACGACAATGGGGGTGGTCCCGCAGATGATAACGCGAAAGAGGACCACGTCACCTCTCCCCAAAGCCACTCGAAAGCAGATACGAGTGAAGACAAGAAGATGAAGGACTTGGAGAGCAAAATCAACACGTTGATTAACGCTCAAGAAGTAAAAAGGTCCGGTATACCCTGTCCCTACCCAAGGGAGTGGGAATCAATCCCATATCCGGCAAAGTTTAATTTGATTAACTTTACGCCGTTTGATGGGAAGGGTTCCCCTACCCAACACTTGATATATTTCAAGTCTAATCTAGGAATCATTTCTAGAAATGAGCCTCTCATGGTGCGGTCATTCGTCGGCACTCTTCGCGGAGCAGCCTTCGATTGGTATCACCCTCTCAAGCCCGGAAGTATCAGTAGCTGGGACGACATGGAGGATATGTTCTTAACAAATTTCTTTGATGATGACACTGAAATTTCGATCGGCACGCTATTTGACGAAAAGCAGAAGAATGGCGAGACGGTCGAAAGTTTCGTGAAAAGATTCCGAAATAAAGCAATGAATTGCAGGGATCCAGTCAGCGAGGATTTTATCCTCGAAACTTGCCACAACAATCTGTCATTGGACATCCTCGAAGCCATGGGAATGGCGCCGCCAAAGACCTGGAAGGACCTAAAGGTGCGGGGAGAACGAGCCGAGCGATTCCTCAAAAGGAAGAAGGCCGAAAGAGGGCAAATAACAGGTAATGCTCCACAGCAAAACTTTGTCCCAAAGGGAAAAGGAAAGGCACATGCGAATGCTGTGAACGCGAACCAAATATTTGAGGTGCAAGCACAGCCGCAACAGCAGCAACAAAAGGCGCCTCAGCAATCAAGGTGGCAACAACAGCCCCAGAAGCTAAAGGCCGCGGAGCCGAAGTTCCCCAAGGTCTATTCATTCAAGGAGGATGAAGTCCCTGATATTTTTAAATACCTCATCGAGAACAACAAGATCAAGTTGCCTCCGATTCAGGATCAAGAAGATGCCAAGAGAGTCAACGATCCAAAGTACTACGCATTTCACCGAGCGGTGCACCATCCTACCAAGGTATGCTACGCTCTCAAAGATAAGATTCAAGCCCTAATCGATGTTGGGGTTATCACTATGAAGCAACCCAAGGAGAAGAAGGTGGGTGCGAATGCAGTATCCATTAGCTTCGGGTCTGTTCCCTCAAGCTGGTTCTAACATGAGCCAATAATCAACGCAGCAGTAAAGACGGTGAATGATGATCCTCACAAACAGCGCCAGAAAGGGCTCGTGCCACACACGGCCCCAAACGGCGAGATTCTGTGGGTTCATCCGGATTTGATCACAGATGAACAATGGACTGGGACCTCTTCTAAGAAGAGGTCGAAACGAAAAGGTAAATCTTGTCATGGAGCTTCTGCTATACCAGGGGTGGATGACGACAGAATTCCGACCTTCCCGCTTTCTGAAGACGAACAGGAGGCCTTTGCAACCCGAAGTGGGAACGAGTATCACTACAAGTACCCGGATGCTTCCGAGCAATTGGGCACCAAAACCCCTCCTTCCAAGACATTGGTGGAATTGGGAATTGTAGCAACTCCCCCAGCACCTGTAGTTGCGGAGAAAGTCCAGCAAAAGGAGAAAGGGAAAGAGCCTTTACGTCAAGAAGCTCAAAACCCGAGGCAGTCTCGTTTCAATCTTCCGATTGGGAAAGACAAACCGGGAAATACGAGCTCTCCGCCCCATTTTGATATCATGGCGCAGTTGGCCAACATCCCGGCTCGGATAACACTATACGAGTTGCTGCGTCTGTCAAAAGATACAAGGAAAGCATTACAAGAGGCCTTAAGCGATTCTGAAGCTTTCCTGACCCAAATCAAGCCATCTCCTGAAGAACCAGAGTCGTCAGCTTAACACTGCAATCTCGCAGCACATCATTTCCCCTGCATCTCTTTCACCAAAGAAGACATGCAGACGAAGAACTCAAAGCATGATAGGCCCTTGTATTTCACCGGGCATATTGGCTCCAGCATGGTCAACCGGATCCAAGTCGATCCGGGTTCCGCTGTTAGTATCATGCCATTCCGATTGATGCATCATCTCGAGATTCCGACTAGCAAGTTAGCCTCCACTGGCACTATAATTTATGGATTCAACACCAGCGGGTCCAGACCCCTGGGAAAGATCCGAATCAAATGCCAGATCGGGGATTTGAAGTCGGAAGTTACTTGCAATGTGATTGACGCGGAAACATCCTATAACTTACTGTTGGGTCGACCTTGGATCCACGGTAACCTTATAGTCCCGTTAACTCTGCATCAATGCCTCAAATATGTAGGCACAAATAATGAAGTTAAGACGGTGGTCGCGGATAAGCAACCGTTCAAGGGATTGGAGAACTATTTCACCGATTCCCTTTTATACAGTGCTGAATCCGATACTGAATCATCGGCCCAGGGAACGGACAGCGGTAATGAAGCTGATACCTAAACCGGGCTTGATTACAATGGTGGTTTTGTACTTAATGACATCATACCCATTGTAATCAATCTTGACGATGATAAATCATCGGAAAATAGTTGTAATTGGCAACTCGCCGAAGAACTATCAATAAACGATGATTTAGAGTACTCGACGGGTCTCGATAATATCACTAAAGAACTCTATGATAACCCTGATTTACATATGCCTCTTCAATCGTTTTGCATGACAAAAAAGCAGGTACACGACCTTTGCGGAACGACGCTTGTCATCCCCGCAGGGATTGGGGGTGGAAAGGAGGTCGTCTACGGCAAAGGAAGAAAATCTCCGATACCCGACCACTTCTTGGAAGAGGAAGATGACGACGATAAGCCTGCTCCACATCTATTCAGATATGATGCGAAAGCACGCAGTATGATGGAAAGGTATGGATATGACTTCAAGCTCGGAGAGGGTCTTTACTTTGGTCGAGGTCCGCGAGTTCCACCTTGAATGGCCTATGTACCAAAAGGAAAACCCGATGATTATTATCACCACAAAAGAGGCTTAGGCTATGTCTCCTCATCCGACGACGAGTGTTGCTGGCAAATCATCGACCAAATTGCTAACAAGGCTAGAAACGGATACTCTTCCGATTCTTTATCTTGGGATTCCGACGCTAGTCTTGGAGAAATGTTCAAAAAGCTAATGTCGAACATGGTTACGGTTGATCCAGCGACAATAGAAGAAGATGATCAGATGCCGACATGGGAAGACCCGTGGGTTCATCACTTAAACATGCAGTACGGTGATAGGTTCGAGCAGAGAGAACCTCCTACCGAAGACCAAGTAGTCCAGGTGAATATGGGAAGCGAGGAAAATCCAAAGCCGATATTCATTAGCGACAGCCTCCTACCTGAGGAGAAAGAAGAGTTAATCTCTCTTATCCGGGAGTACATCGATGTGTTCGCCTGGAATTATGAAGACATGCCAGGTCTCGACCCAAACGTGGCAGTGCATCGTCTCAACATTAAGCCGGATGTCAAACCAGTCAAACAACAACAAAGACGGTTTCGCCCGCAGATGATGGAGGCGATCGAAGTTGAGGTTAAAAAGCTCGTCAACTCGGGATTCATCCGAGAAGAGCAACATCCAGAATGGCTTGCCAATATTGTCCCGGTCCTTAAGAAGAACGGGAAGATCAGGATATGCATCGACTTCAGGGACCTTAACGCTGCTTGCCCAAAAGATGATTTTCCTCTTCCCATCACGGATGTTATCATCGACAACACGTGCGGGTTCGAGAGGATGTCCTTTATGGATGGTTTCTCTGGTTATAACCAGATAAAAATGCATCCAGATGATGAAAAGCATACTGCATTTAGAACGCCTCTCGGCGTATTCTGCTACACAGTCATGCCCTTCGGCTTGAAAAATGTAGGTGCTACATATCAGCGAGCTATGTCGAAGATCTTTCAGGAGCATCTCCGAAAGACTGTCGAATGCTACGTGGATGATTTGGTCGTGAAAAGTCGTGATAAGAAAGATCACATTAAGGACTTGAAGACCATGTTCGACTTGATGCGAGCTCATCAATTGAAGATGAATCCTACCAAGTCCTTCCTCGGAATGTCCAGTGGTAAATTCTTGGGATTCGTCGTCACCACCAAAGGTATTCACATTGACCCGGATAAAGTAAAGGCGATTAATGAATTACAACCGCCGAGAAACCTCAAAGAGCTCAGAGGACTACAAGGGCGATTGGCTTATATCCGTCGGTTTATCTCGAACCTTTCGGGAAAATGCCAACCGTTCTCCAGGCTCACAAAGAAGGGCGTGTCATTCGTATGGGACGATGCTTGTCAAAAGGCATTCGAGAGTATTAAAGAATATCTTTCAAAACCTCCCGTACTCGTTGCACCAAAATCGGGCAAACCGTTCTTGATTTATGTCAAGGCGACGAGCCACTCATTAAGTGCATTGCTTGCACAAGATGATGATAACGGTCACGAGCAGGCGGTGTATTATTTAAGCCGAACCATGGTAGGTGCGGAATCTCGATATCCCATGATAGAGAGAGAGTGCCTCGCTTTGGTGTTCGCTATTCAGAAGATGCGGCATTATCTGGTTGGACAGACCATCTATGTCATCTCTAAAGTTAACCCAGTCCGAGTGTTCATGACTCAACCAACTTCCATGAATTGGCGGTTAGCAAAATGGGCCTTACTCTTATCCCAATATGACTTACATTTCAAACAACAGAAGTCAGTAAAAGGGCAGGCCATCTGCGATCTCCTGGCAGCTAATCCAACTCGGATACCGCCGAGATATATGACAACCTACCTGATGAAACCCACGAAGTCAACGCAACTTCGCACCAACAAGTGTGGCGTTTGTACTTTGATGGCGCTTCCCGAGCGGCTCTTGTCACAAGTACTCCTGGATGTTCTAAGGTCTCCTCCGGAGTTGGGGTTGTCTTAGTTTCCCCGGGAAAACATGTGATGCCCCGAGCCTACTCATTAACCGAGCCATGCTCGAATAATGTAGCAGAATATAACGCATTGATTATAGGGCTCAATTTCACCAAGGAGCTGGGGGTTGAGTATCTCGAAGCTTTCGGTGATTCTCAACTAATAGTTAAACAAGTCCAAGGGGAGTATGAAGTCCGAAGTCAGGATTTACTACCATATCATAAGATGGCGGTGGAACTAGCGGAATCATTTGAAGGATTCTTCATCGAGCACGTTCCGCGGTTACAGAACACCTACGCAGATGTGTTAGCAGCTTTAGCTGTATCTTTGGCACAGCCTCCCGGAACGGAGCAGTTTGTTACGGTAAGAACTCACCAACTCTTAGTGCCTCCAGGAAGAAGAGGTTCAGGAGGTGCACACAACTCAGGCTGAGTTCGAACCCCGAGATTGGCGTTTCCCCATCATCGACTACGTCTTGCATGGAATCTTGCCAGAAGATGTGAAGGAAAGAGAGTCAATCAGACGAAGAGCGCCAAGATTCTACTATAATACGGAGAATCGAACGCTATACCGCAGGGGGTACGATGGGCTGCTAGCACGTTGCCTATCAACCAAAGAAGCTGAAGAAGTCCTTAGAGAGGCACATGAAGGAGAGTGTGGCGCGCACCAGCCCGGTCCCAAGCTTTATGACCGTATCAGAAGAATGGGATATTTTTGGCCCTTCATGATGAGTGATGCAATCACATACGCCCGGAAGTGTCACGCATGTCAAGTACACGCGAATTACATGCACCAACCTCCGGAGCATCTTCATCCTTCGGTTACGTCATGGCCGTTCGAGACTTGGGGAATGGACATTGTTGGCCCTATAAACCCTCCATCAGTCAAAGGTTGTCACGCCCCGCTTCCCAAAATACCCGAGAATCGGAACATGAACAAGCCCGCGACGTATTAGACTGAGGAGAGATAAGTGCTAGACCTCTTCTTCTCAATCTAATACGCTAAGCGTCTGGAAATAAAACAAAGCGAAGTCACAGGTCCCCGATCACAATAGCAAGAATATAAAGACAACTCAGAATAAAATAATACATATCACAAATGAATATCATCTCAGACATAAAATGCGGGTCAAACATGCCCTTATACAAAACTATCTGAATGGAATAAAAATACACTGATCAAAAGGAAATGAATATGCTACCAACAAACTGAAAGGAAATAACTAAGCTTCAGCTTCTTCTGCTACACCGTCTTCAATGTACTCCTGCTGAGAATCCTCTGGCTCCTGGCGATCTCCCAACTGAACCTGTTCTTCTCCTAAGTCTGACGTACACCAGAGAAAACAGGTATACGTCAGGTGCATGATGCACGGCAAGACCCGACCCCACAAAGAAAATAGGAACGGTCGAATGACCAATGCAATAATAGATGCAACAGTAGTAATAATAATAGAAGAGTGACCAAAGCGATAACAGAAATAGAAACATGTGATGATAGTAGTAACAATAGAAGTATGCAACTGAAATACTAACAAGCTAGATACAATCCATCACTAGAGTATAACAATCAGGAGAAAACATAAACATCCGAGTAACAAGATCATACAGCTAGCCATCCTATAATCATCCACATAACAAGGTCATACCCCTAGATAGAATTAATACTTAAAAATCTACAACCCGAGACGTAGTACGTCGAACGAAATAATCCAAACAAGGAAATCCTCATGTATATACCATATGTCTCAAATCATAGATAATTAAATATTAATCCCAATTTAGGTATGGAAAGAAAACAACTAGCCATCCTATCACAACTCTCTGGTCCACGTCTCACTAGAGTCTAAGTTCACATTATCGGATATCTGGATAACAACCACATCTCACTAGTACCTCAGACCCGCCCCAGTGCGAAACGATTCACTGGTGCGTGCCTGGAAATAATCAATAATCACTATATCACCGCTCCTCAGACCCACCCCAGTGCGGAACGATTCACTGGTGAGAGCCTGGAATAAACAATATACATCCAATTACAGTTCCTCAGACCCATCCCAGAGTGAAACGATCCACTGGTGCGAGCCTAGAAATAACCAATCAACATATCCGATCACTCTCCTCAGACCCACCCCAGTGCGAAACGATTCACTGGTGCGAGCCTAGAAATAAACAACAACATATCCGATAACATGAACCCAGGCCTTCTCATCTTAAGTCCAAGTCAACAACTCATATCTCACGGGTCACTATGGTCAAGCAATACACGCGATTCTCAACTATAACAGGATATAAATGCAATGAATACTAGGTAACAGTGTCATGAATCATGAACAGTAAACGTGAACAACTACTAATAACATTGCAAGATGGAACTACAACTATCAAATAAATAAATACACATGAAATGTCGCAATTTCCAATCATCATGCTCACAAATTGATTAATTCCAAAAATAATCTTTTCCGAAATAGATTCCTTTAAAAAATAATCCCTTTTCCAAAATTCCTTTAAAATTATTTAACTAACCCATTTTCCAAAATAAATTCTTTCAACTCATTTATTATTATAATAATTCAATTTAAACCGTTTTTCAGAATAAACTCTTTTAAAAATTATTTCTCATAATGATAATTCTATTAATCTAGGAAAACATTAATTTATCATTTGAAATCATTTAATATCATCAACAACAGTCCCACGCAGATAATAAAAATTATAAATTAACATAAACAGATAATTCACTAATTCATCAACAAGCCCATGCAGATAATAACAATTCATAATTTAATTTATGTAACTAATTAACGATAGATATAAATAGAAAATGACGAGTCAAGAGGAGCGGGATCTTGCCTCGGGGTTTCGTCGAACGATTAACGGCGCGGGTACGCGGGTCTGATCTGAGCGTCGGTCGGAGCGGTTGGGGCTACCGTCAGCAAGAGAGGACAACGGCGAGCTCGGACAGCGACCGCGGGGCGGCACGAGCAGGGGAGAAGGCAGCGGCAACGAGGTCTGCAGGGCGAGGAGGCTGCGTCGGCGATGTCGAGGGTGAGCACGGCGGTAGGACGACGATGAGGAGGAGCAGCGGGGTTGGAGCGCTGCTGAAGGTTGGCCAAGGGGCTGCCGGAGGGAGAAAGGGGTCGAGGGTCGGAGGTGAGCTCAGGGGAGGAGCTCGACAGGGGGCTCGAAGGGGCGTTCGGCCGGCGGGGGAGGCTGTGGGCAAGGAGGCGAGCGGCGGCGCTGGCGTTGGGCGACTCGAGCAGAGGGGAGGCGGGGACTGGTCGCGGCTGTTCAGGTCGACGGCTGCAGACGG
>BQKN01067083.1:1848-13801 GCA_022839385.1 Asparagus kiusianus | reverse complement strand
GTTGCCTCGAGCTCAACCAGATCCGCAGCCCCCTCTCGAGTTCGCCGCTGCCCGACGCCGACCCGAGCTCGCCACCGCGTCGTTCAGCTCCTCCTTGCAGCCCTGCTCGCCTTGGCCGTCGTTCGCCGTCGGACGTTGCGCTTCCCCGCGCTCAGATCAGACCCGCGGACTCGCCCATCAATGTCGATACGTTTGACAGAAACCCGAGGCAAGATCCCTCTTGCCATTATCTTGTTTTAATTTATTTTTATTGTATGAATTATTTTGTATATGTACAGTTTAGTTCGTGTTAATTTAATGTCATATGTGCAGTTAACGGTTACATTTTCGGTGAATATTCTATAGTACAAAAAAATAATCGTGATGATTGGATAGGTCAGAATTGATTTATGATTAATTTTGGATTGTCTGAAAGCAAGAATGTATTTTTAGTATTTATTATGATGATGAAAATATTTTTCTAAAGGAACATATTTAGTGAAAATAATTTATTTTGAGTAAAAAGTATTTTTGAATGATTGTTATGCTTAAAAGAATTTTATTTTGAGAAAAAGAATATTTATTTATGATAGTATGACTAATCGCCGTAGAGCGCGACATTTCATGTGCAAAACGACATCGGTTTCTAATTTCCTTTATATCGTATTATTATTCTAGAAAATACGTAAGATGGATATTTTGTATGAGGAGTTTGGATATTCCAGTAGTGATGAAGTCCTTTTTGTATGTATTCATGTTGTAGTAATTGTTTATGCATTTCATGTTTATTATAGTTCTCATTTCTGCTTCATATGCCTGCTTAATCATATTTAACATGCCATACTATATACTATATTCATGATCTGTTGTTGTGTTTGAGAACCTTAGTAGTTCATGACTTAGTGGCATTATGCGTCATGAACAAACCTAGTGACATGTGTGGGTGTGTTGACTGAGTTTAGGTGGTGAACCCGAGTTATAATGTGGATTATGATTGTCGACTTAGAAAAGCAAAAAGAGTTGGGATGGGGAAGTTAATGTTCATGTGATCGGATGTGGTTGTTGATGTATCTTCTAGACTCGCACTAGTGACCTGTTTCGTCCTAGGGTTGGTTTGTTGGACAAAGTGGCCTGTTTTGTCACTTTGATTAGTGGCCTGTTTCGTCACCTGAGCTTTGCCTGAGTTCGGACCGGGCCGAGATCGGATTGCGTGTAGTCCTCTAGCCGCCTGTTTCGCAGGATTGAATGCACGTAGGGGATTTGTGAACAACCAGTTATCCGATGATATGAGCGTTGACTCTGCGTGAGATGTGACCAGTGACTTATTATAGAATGGCTAGTTACATGACCTTGTTACTTAAGGTGATTATGGATTCTTGTGTGAGATGTAGGTCAGTTGTGTTTCTTTTCATACATAGATAGGGATTAATATTTAATAATTTACAATTCGAGACATATGGTATATACATGAGGGTTTCCTTGTTTGGATTATTTCGCTCGACGTACTACGTCTCGAGTTGTAGATTTTTAAGTATTAACTCCATCTATTTGTATGACATGGTTACTTGGATGATTAGACTGATCGCTAGCTACATGATCTCGTTACCTGATCGATTTTGGATGCTTTATGTTTATCATGTTTTAGTAGTGTTTTCGCATGTTGATTTTGTCAGATTTCCAGTTACACGTTCTTTTGTCATTTCTGTTATCGTATCGTTTTCTGCTTGGGTTTTCGTTCGCTCTATTTGTTTTGTGGGGTCTTGCCGTGTGCCATACACGCTGACGTATACCTGTTTTCTCTGGTGTACGTCAGACTTAAAGGAAGAACAGGTCCAGCTAGGAGATCGCCAGGAGCCAGAGGATTCTCAGCATGAGTGCCTTACAGACATAGCAGAAGAAGAAGCCGAAGCTTAGTCATTTCTTTCAGTTTGTTTTGTAGCACCTTCATTTCCTTTTGATTAGTGTATTTCTATATTCTTCAGTATGTTATTTGTTCAGTTTTGTATAAGGGCATGTTGACCCGAATATTATGTATCGGATGTTATCCCATTTGTGATATGATATTTTTATTCAGAGGTTGTCTATTATATTCTTGTTGATTATGATCGGGGACATGTGCCTTTGCATTGTATTTATTTCCAGATGCTTAGCGTATTAGGTTGAGGAGAAACGATTATTTTATTTATTCTCCTTAATCTAATACGTAGCGGGCTTGTTCACGTTCCGATTCCCCTGTATTTTAGGAAGCGGGGCGTGATAGTTAGATTGTTTAAAAAATATGAATTATAAAATTATAATAATTTTCACATTACTTTTATCTATTTTTTTCCTTATTAAATTATACTAGACTATTTTAAAGCAATTAATTATATTATATGCTTGATCTTTTTTCAGATCACAAAGTTTAATTATACTATTATTATTTAAGTAGATGCTATTTGTATAAAAGTCAAAGAGAATCTCACGCGTATCTTAGATCTCAATACCAATTGTAATACTTACATATGGGTGTTAGTTAAAATAAAGTTCATATATGAGGTTAACTTATATGGTCCTACTTTAACCGGATTAGATAATTTAAAATTTTTCTTTACACCCTAACTCTTTCAGAAAAACCAAAAGAGAGTAGCAATACTCTCTCTCTCTCTCTCTCTCTCTCTCTATCTATATATATATATATATATATATATATCCATAGGACCACAGATATATTAAAAATGAATGAAGAAAATTACACAAACAAAAACCATATTAATTACCCATACACACCCACTATTTTCAAAACCACCATTCTCCATCTCCATCTATAATATATCCACATACCCAAATTAAGTTGCTAGAGTCTCTCGTCACCAACTACACCATTGATCAACTCTTCTTTTTTCTTCGTACTTAAATTGTATAACATTTATTGTGATGAAGACTCACCTGGGTCCTCTGGCTGCCTTGAACTCCCAATAAAAATAATAATGTACTATGTTTTGTAGTTAGTTAATAATGAGATCCTATCATTATAAACAAATTAAGTAAAGATTAATAATTCTTAAGAATATACTACGTTCCACTAGCTTCCACTGCAAATTTGTTAGTTATTTATTCCTGGCCCTAATAGATTTTTAAAATTAATCTTGATGGTTATTTACACTAAAAGAGTTATGTTAGAGCGCCCATACAGTCTATTTTATTGTTTAAAATTGTCAACACGTTTTGTCTCTGAAACATATCAATTATGAGTAATAATATAATTTGATTGATCCAAATATATCCTAATATATTTCTAGACACTTGTCATATCTTTTACTCTTTATTATGTACTGACCTGATATCACAATTGATTGAGACGATGAAGACATTACTGTAGAATTGCCTGGGATAAAGATAAAGGTGGAGAATGATTGATCTCAGCTTGATTAAATATGAAACAAGAAGGAATAAAGCATAATTTTTTTGAATATTTTATAGTAAATCTTAATTTTTTGAGTAAAATTAGGAATTTTTAGAATGAATTTTCACGCAAAATTTTTAATATGCTTATGTGAATGCTTTTGTCATATAAAATTATACTAGAATTATCATTAATCTTTAGTATTTATTTTTTTATTTTAAATCTATCAATAATTAAGATATCTTGTAGTATTGTGAAAAGTATGTGCTCTGTGCTGAGCTTATACAAACCATCTTAATATTAAGTATTTGGTTATATATTTATTAACACATAAACAATATATTATTGTATTTTTTTCAAACTTCACTATATTTTATGACTAAGATAAACAAATTGGAGATCGATGATTTGATCCAATAAACAAATATGTTACATTAAGTTTGATATATACAAATTTAAAAAAATAATGTTGTGTATGTAAGTATATAAAGGTATATTGATCCCAGTTTAACACACAAATCTATTTCACATTTTTTTTAAAATATTTAAATAAAATTTATGGCAAATGTAATAATCCATGTTATAGATTTTAACTTAAAATAAATCTGGCTTATTTTATAGAGTAAATAAATGAAAATTAAATAATTTTAATATTTAACCACGTGCATTGCATGTGCACAAAAACTAGTAACAATAAAAAGGCGTGTTTAAATTGAACCTTCATGTTTTTAGTATATTAAATCTCTCCCCTCCCCCGCCCCCCCAAAAAGAAGGTAGGTTTGACTAAAGAGCATCCTATATTTGAGGTACATGTACAATTTTAGTTTGAAAAGATAATCCAGATATAAGGATCACATTGGATGTTACAATTAGCAGGAACATTTCCGAGACCTAAGGATAGTAAAGAATAAAGTGGATTGTGAGAAGATTACTTCAAGAACATAGAATCTCTCTCTCTCTGTGCGTTTACCCTCCTTTAAAAGGAGGGATTACTCCGTCTCATTTGTACCCTGTAAAAATTCACGAGTTAGAAAATCTGGAAGATGATTAGAGTCACCTTTAATATAATCAATTTTAAATTGATACATAGCCAATTCTGCTTGCCATCTAGCAAATATTTGCTTAGAAACAAGATTTTTGACATCTTTTTCAATAATGCTTTTAGCAGAACTACAATCTATTCGTAGTAAAAATTCTTGATTCAGAATGTCATCTCTAAATTTAGAAAAGCATTTTAAAATAGATAACATTTCTTTTTTAATTGTAGAATAGTTAAACTGGGCTTTATCCCATTTACCAGAGGTAAAACGAACCAATTGTTCTTTTTTGGTTTGGGGTTCTACTTGTTTTAATATACCTCCATAGCCAATATTTGACGCATCGGTTTCAACTATTTTAAACCAGTGAATATTTGCAAGATGAATACAAGGTAAGTTTTTAACTTTAAGTTTAATTTTTCTTACTGCAGCAGTATGTTGCTGTGTCCATGGCTTAGCATTTTTCTTAAGCCTATCATATAGAAGGACAGTATCTTTTGCTAGATCTTTATAATAATCTGCAACATAATTTAAAGCTCCCAAAAATCGTTGTAACTGTTTTATATCAGTTATTTCATCTGGGAATTTTGACGCAAACTCAATACTCCTATCTATAGGAATAGTGGTTCCTTTATTAATATTATGACCCAGAAATCTAATCTGAGTTTGGAATAATTTCATTTTTGGGGCAGATATAGCTAACCCATTTTTTATGGCTAGAGATCTAAAAGTCTCTAAATGTTTAATATGCTGATCAAAACTATTAGAAAAGATCAAGATATCATCTATATAAGATAAAATAAAATCCGTATAAGGAATAAAAATATCATTCATAATATTTTGAAATTCAGAAGGGGCGTTTTTAAGCCCAAATGGCATAACATTCCATTCATAGTGTCCAAAAGGGACAACAAAGGCAGTTTTGTATTTATCTTTTTCTTCTATCTGGATTTGCCAGTAGCCTGATTTTAAATCAAACTTAGAAAATATTTTTGCATTAGTAATGCGATTCAATAAATCCCTTTTATTAGGAATTGGATATCTTATCCATTTAAGGACAGAATTTAAAGGTTTATAATTGATAACTAATCGTGGAACACCACGTTCTCTTTCGGCTGCATTATTAACATAGAATGCAGTACAACTCCAAGGAGAATATGATTTTCTTATCAATTTTTTCTCTATAAGAGTTTGTATTTCTTTTTTGCATAAATCAAGATATTCTTGATTCATTTGACAAGGACGAGATTTTGTAGGAATATTTTTCTCGTTAAATCCCTCTATATAGGGTAAAGAAACAATATGTTGTTTCCTATTCCAAAAAACATTAGGAACATCACTGCATACAGTGAGTTTGAATTTATTTTCAATTTGACTTATCAAGTCTTTTTGCTTTTGAATTTGTTCTTCAACTTGAACAAATACTATTTCTTCTTTAAGAAAATTTATTTGATTTTCTTTAAGCATAATATTTTTTACCTCATTTAACATTTTAGTTTGAGGATCTGTAATAAACTCAAGCAAAATTTCTTTTTCTTGAAATGTAGCACGAATACCATTTGTGTCTATTTTATGAATAGGCATAATAGTATGTAAAAATGGAGTCCCAAGAATTATATGTTGGGATAAATTTTTGACTAAAATACAGGGAGTTGGTATACAAGTCCCTTGCACACATATTTGTGCATTAGGTAATTTATATTTTACCTCTAGTTGATTTCCATTTGCACTACTTAGTGTCTGAGTAGTTTTTTCAAAAAACTTTGAAGGAATTATTCCCTCGTTAATACAGTTTAAATCTGCACCACTATCTACCAGAGCTATAAGATCTGATATATAAAATTGATCTTCAACTATTAGGTTAATATTGATATACCACTTTTGAGAGGTAACTTGTTGCAATATTTGCAAAAGAGCATTGGCTTCATTATTTTCAATATTTTCTTGATCATCTTGTTCACTATTTTGAACAATTTCATGACCTTCATCAAATCTAGCGAGAATATATTTATTCTCTTGTTTTAATTTTTTAACTTCGACTTTTAAGTCTTGTATCTCTTTATTAAGAGATGATAAAGATATATCTTTTGAAGTATGAGCAAGATTTTGCCGTCTTCTTTGTACTTCAGAAAATTTAAATACATTATCAATTTGAGGAGTTTTGTCTTTATTAGACAAATTTTTTAACAACTCTTCTTTTAAAGTAGAGGAAATATCAGCTGATAGAACTTGCGATAAAAGTTCTTTATCTTTATTGGATTTGATCATATTGATCGAAAGTCCATTCATTTGAACAATAGATTTCCAATAATTTGTTTCATCATTGCAATTATTAATTGCGCATGTACAATTTTCATGTTCAGATTCTGAAGTAGACGAATATGATTCGTCTTCTGAATCACTATTGATCAGGATATTTGATAGGGTCTTTTTAAGACCTTCATCTTCAATCGCATCTATTTTCTTTTTAATATAACAGCGATTGGCATAGTGCCCTATACGGCCACATTTATAACAATGAATTTCTTTCTTTTCTTGTTTAACTTTCTTTTTAGCCTTATGAGGCTTTTCTTTTTCTCTTTCTTTAAAGAATTTTTTCTTCTTTTTCTTTAAGAACTTCTTAGTCTTTCCTTTATTAGGAATACTTTCTTTTTCAACCTTATAAGGTTGATCATAAGCAAATTGCTCACAGAATTCTCCCAATTCTTTTCGTTTGGTAAGTCTTTGAGACTTTAATTGATTTTTAAGCTTTAAGTCATTACATAAAGCTAAGCCTTCTTTTATACAGGCGTTTGACAAATACCCATATGATAGGTTGTCATAGGGAATATATCCCCCATATTCTGCTCGAATTTTATTTCGAACTTTTTCTGCAAATAAAGTAGGTAAGCCATCAATAAATTTAGCTTTCCAATGAGAACTATTAGCATCTGCTAGAGACATTACTCTACTTAGATAGGTGTCTTTATACCACCTAAAATGGGTTAAAGAAGGACATCTAAAATTTTGTAATAAAGTCCTTATTCTTTCACCTTCATCAAGATAGGCACCAGTAAAATGGTGTGCTATTGCTAACATAAGAGTATACACAGCATCTTCTTGCTGTATACCATTTTCTATTTTTGTTGCTCCCAATATTTCATTTCGAGCATCAGCAGATAAATAATTATCCCACCATCCTTTAAGGATTCCAGTAAAGCCACAAGTTATAAACGAGGCTATCATTCGTTCATTATTACCATTTTGTTTACAAATGGTTCCATACATTAACATTCGATGTATAGTCGAATTAATTTGGGTGTCAGATAACCCATCTATATTCCATTCGTAGATATTTCTACCATTATAGTCTGCCTGTAGATAGGCATCATTTTCTTCAAAAAGAACATCTGCTGGTGTAGGTCTTTTATAATAGTACCTTTCTAGTCTTTTTCTAGGATGGCCTTTAATTTTGTTAATTTCTGTAAAGTTATTCTCTACAGCAAGAACTTCTGTTGACGATATATCGTCAGAACTGTCTGTATTAGACGAATCTTCTTCTATATTAGAAGTAGATTGTAACACTGTATCAAGTGTATTTATTTTAGCATTAGTTAATTTTCTTGCTAAACTTTCTATAATTTCAGGAGTTAATTCACTATCTTTTTTAAATCCTGAGATATCAATAGGAGGTTTTATATTTGTTTTTTCTATCTTTCTTTGAGAAGGATTTGTTTGACTTACAATTTTTAAAGAGGGTATAACCTCGGTAATTTTAGACACTAATTTGTCTAGAACTTCTTCAACTCTTATAAGTTGTTCTCCTATTGTCTTTAAGTAAATATTAGTATAATTATTTTGTTTAATTATTTTACTTAGTTCCTTCATATGTTCTTCATTGAACTCATTAGGCTTTATAAAAGCCATAGCCTCTATAGTAGAGGGGTGAACATCTTTTAAAAGAATCGGGTCTGTTGGTGGATTTATTGATCTAATTATCTTACCCGTAGATGTTTTCCACTGTTTTAAGTGGTCTACTAAAACACTTATTTTTTGATTTTGTTTAAGAACATATCTTTTTAAGAACCATGGAACAAAAAATTTAATTTCTTGTTTATATTCAAGTTCAATATAATATTTCTCTACCCAATTTAATTGGTCTTTTTTGGAAAAATTTTTAAAAAACCATTTTCGAAAATCATCATGTTTTTCAAGGTAAAATTCTGTATTAAGAATTTCCCTTATATGACTACC
The DNA here is from genome assembly GCA_022839385.1 of Asparagus kiusianus. NCBI lineage: Eukaryota > Viridiplantae > Streptophyta > Magnoliopsida > Asparagales > Asparagaceae > Asparagus > Asparagus kiusianus. The sequence continues at coordinate 5,167 of BQKN01067083.1, read as the reverse complement.
TTTTTCAAAATTCATTATTTCATTCTAAAACTCATTTCCGTATTAGGAGGAGAATTTTTATCTTTATATAAAGGATGAGGAATATTTAGATCGGATATATTAATCCCTTGTACTGAGCTGGTTCTATAAGATCCAGATCTTGATAAAGAATTTCTGGCAGATGATGCCACATCAGATATTCTGATAGTTCTTGATGGATTAAATGTTATTTCAACCTCTCCATCAGTGGTTTGGACAATTTGGTCAATATCTTGGTTAATAATTGGCAAAGGTTGTATTGCATGGGGTATAACCCAATTTTCTGGGAAATTTATTTCATCCCATTTGATCTGTCTATTAACAGCTACGTTTGAAGATAGAGCATTTGATTCAACCAAAATAGTTTTACCTGGTTTCGAATGATTTTTAGCTTTAGGAGCTAAAGTATTTAATACTTTATAATGGATGCGGTATATAATCGCAATTGTTTCTGATCCAGGAGTATAATTATACCCATGTGTCTTTATATTAAGACTTATAGCCTCTAAGATATTTGGATCTGTTAATGAGAGGCTTAAATTTGGATATACATTAAAATATACTGGACCATTACATAAACTGGTCTCCATAATACCCATTAAAGATTGGGTCCAATTTAAACAACGAGAGTCTCTTAGGCAGACCAATAAAGAGGCGTTTAAGCCTGATAACGTCAAAGGACGAAAGGCGATCTGTATAAGACCAATATGCAAATACTTGTATTTATCCATATAAGGATTTACATCAGCAACTCCTAAGAGTTGGATAGTTTGTTCTTCTTTGTCGACTGTAGTAGTCCTTTCCAAAGTTTTTATATTTATCAAAGACTTATAGTCTAAGAATCCAATTTTGTATATATCCCTATTAGGGACATCAGGGATTGTCCACTTATTAAGGGACTCAATATCAGTTTCATATTCTGTCAATTGAGCGTTTTTGACCTTTTTCATTCCAATATAATTGGAAGGTCGAGCCGAAGATTCTACTATGTCAGACATAAAGTTCTCTTGCAACAGATATATCCTTTAATTATTAAACTAGTAAGGAGGTAGAGTATTTATTTTTCTTTTTCTTCTCTTTAAAACAACCTAGCAGAAAGCTTACACGTCTATCAACGACTTACACTACCCTAACCAGCCATCTCGGCAACAACGGGGTTTACACAGCGCGACTTGGGTGACGTCCCATAAGCATGCAAACTAAGCTCTTAAAAAGAGAACAGAAAGAACATATAAATATTCTACATTCTTACAAGTTAATAATCAAAAGATATACTGTTAAAGAGATTTAAGCAGACATATAGAATGAAAACATGGCTCTGATACCAAAAGTGAACAGGAAATAAAAAACGAAAAACTTACAGTTTACGCCCGCCAATAGATAAGATTATATCTTTATTAAGCTCCACAATTTATTACAAGAGAAGATATTTTACAAGAGGATTTTTAGAAGACAATTCTCAGCACTCTAGATTTTATTCTTACATACAAGCACACGCACACCCTCACTCGTCTGCCACTCTCCATATTTATAGCCGATTTCAGATTCCCTTTCGCGAAGCCTCGGCAGAAGTGGCCAAGTTAATTAAAGTGAAAGCGACCCGCACTTATTCTTGAAAGCGACCCGCATAAACGTAATTATAATGACAGCCGTATATACACAGTAAAAGTTGATGGCGACCTGTCATCATTATTTCCTTTAAGGAAAGTAGCTTTAATAAAGCTGCTTTATAAAGCTGCTTTTAAAAAGAGATGCTAGACGGCTCCCCGAGGCTCAATCTAGTATTTCGTCTGCTTATAAAGCTGGGCTTTTACCTTTAAGGTCTGGAGGATTATTGAATATTTCTGCTCAAATATCTTCAGGGTCTTGGGCATCTTGGATATGATCCAAACCAGGTGTATCTTCTTCCATTGAAGAAACATGACTAGTAGTCTCTGGTTCATCAAAAGCCTCAAAGAACTGCCTTTTAAAGTATTCTAAACATTTCTGTTTAATTTCGGCTTCAGAAGCCTGAGGATATTTTCTCCTCATTAAATTTGCTATCTTGGTCATAGGGTTTTCCCTTTTGACTTCGTGAGTCATATTAGACTCCATTAGAGATTTATTTCTCTGAATAATTTCTTCTAATTCTTTCACTTTTGTCTCGAGACAGATCCCATTCCACCATCTACAGTGATATGTTCTTTTAAGAATAGGAATATGAGATGGGGTCCAGTCACATATAAGCGACCAATTCCAGATCCAAGGAATCTCTACTTCAGCAAAGAAATGTGCAAAGCACATGCCATCTATAAGTTGGCTTTCATCCATTTGAGATAACTTTGGATGGGTATCTACCCATGAAGAATATAGCTTCAGAATGGGTTCGGGAATAATTGCAATTTCAATTCCATAAGTTTCCCACCATTTATAAAACCAGTTGGGAACTCCCTTTTGAAGGGCTTCAGGACATAGCTTAATAAGCCACGTATGCTTTTGCTTAGGGTTCTGATATAAGAACAGATCAAAGAAAGCTTGCTTATAGTCCCAATAGTTGAATTTATATACTGTTGTTGAATTTTGTACCTTTACCAAAGGTAATTCTTCATTTGGGTTTATTGCCCAATTTCGAGGAAGTATAACTTCTCTGATGACGCATTTACTAAATCCAGGAGGAACCGAATGATTTTCTGTAGTCCAAAAATGGGTTATTTCCATTCCTTTCTGACTTAATAAAGTCCGTATCCATGCTCTTGGTTTTAAAGAAAGAGTCGGATAATATGTATCATGAAGATATCTTTGCCGAAGTGTTTCTGGTTCTTTCATTAAGGCAACATCTTCAGGTTCTAAATATAGAACAATATCTGTATGAGATTTTTCAAACCATTTAGTTTCTTCTTTTACTATATTAGTAAAAGGTTCAGGAGTATTTCCTTGCTCGACGATATCTCGTACGCCTTTATAAAAGGCCTTAGAATGTGAAGAGTTATGCTTCTTTGTAATAGTACGCCAAGATGCTGGCTGTTGAGATGGAGTATGACTCCTATTAACTTCTTCTTGACCTATAAAGTCAAAATTGGAATTTAGGCCTTAGAATGTGAAGAGTTATGCTTCTTTGTAATAGTACGCCAAGATGCTGGCTGTTGAGATGGAGTATGACTCCTATTAACTTCTTCTTGACCTATAAGGTCAAAATTGGAATTTGGGCCAGGGTCTCCTCTCCCCCTCCCTGAAAAGGAGGGATTACTCCGTCTCATTTGTACCCTGTAAAAATTCACGAGTTAGAAAATCTGGAAGATGATTAGAGTCACCTTTAATATAA
>BQKN01067080.1:0-12201 GCA_022839385.1 Asparagus kiusianus | reverse complement strand
GTTGGCTTGATTCCACGTGCGAACGTGTTCTGTTGCTCGTGTGCCTTGTCGCCTCGAACTTTCATTGATTTGTTCGGGCCTTGATTCGATTGCCCGAATCCTCATTTGGCAGTAGCTCCGCCTCGGCGTTTGAGTTCAAGTCCGTTTTGTTGTTGGACGACTCGTTAACTTTCCGAACCGTTGGTTTGGTCCCGCATGCGAACGTATTCCGTTGCTTGCGTGCCTCGTCGCTTTGTCGCTCGAATGTCCGTTGATTTGTCGAATCATCGTGTTGAGCTAAGCTAAGGGACCTATAGGCAATTTTATATGCCTACAGATACCCCCTCCAAAATGTTCCAGCCTCATTCTTTTATAGGGGAGTCTGGAATATTTTGGATATGATTGTCCCTATCCTTTGTCGGTGTAACGGGACCTGGAACGACTTTCGTTCTGTATTCCTTCGCTCCTTTAGGCTATCCGGTGCTTTGTCGAATGCTTGTAAGGATTCCGGTGCTGCATTTATTGTCTGACCGTCGTCGGAATTTGAACTTGAAGTCGATTCCTAGTTTTCCAATCTTTAGCTTTTGTCGGTTGGTTCAACGTGCAACTTTCGTTCGATTGTCGGCGTCGAGTCTTCTTTTGAGACGCGTTGTCCGATGTCGTGTTATTGAGTTATCCTTATCGGAGTATTTCCGTGCCCAAAATGAGCTGAACCGGCATAGGTTGATCTGAAGTCATTTCGATGCTTAATCCAGCTCCAATTTGAATTCTGGTTCGAATTTGGTTCAAAACTGGTTCGAAATTGGTTCAAACTGGTCCAATCTGGTCCATTCAGACTCAATTTGGCTCATTCTGGCTCAGTCTGATCCACTCTGGCTTGGTCTGGTCCAGCCAGGTTCAATCTGGCTCAATTTGGCTCATTCTGGCTCAATTTGGGCTCATTCTGGCCCAGTCTGGTCCACTCTGGCTTGGTCTGGTTCAGCCTAGTTTGGTCTGGTTCAGCCAGATCTGGTTCAAGGCTATAAAAGAGGGATTTTTCTCCTCTTTCTTTTCTTTTCTTCCTCTCTAGGGCCGGCCGACCCCCCCCCCCCCGGGGGGTTTGTTTTTTTTTCGTCGAGCATCCGTTCTTCGCCAAAATTTGATCTTTGTCTTAGATCTAGTCTTCCTTTGGATCTTTGACTGAGAAACCTCCCCAAAAATTCCATCTTTAGAATTTCTTTTAGGCCCCTCGAGCGCGTGCTGAGAGTTTCCAAAAAGGTCTCATCTTCGTTGGATCTCGAGCCTTTCTTCAGGTAAATCTTCCACAATTATGATCTTTTTCATGCTCAATTTTAATTTAGGCATTTGTAGGATCATATGTGAGGGTTGAGAATGTGGTTTGACGCCTCGAGCTTCTCTTTCAGGGGGTAGATCTGATAAAAAAAGTGATCTTTTTTCTAGATCTGACCTCTTTATTTATTTTGTAGCTCGTCATGTCGCGCGCCTCGAGAGGTCGTTCCCCTGCTATGTCGGCTAATGGCGCGCCTCCCTCCTATGCTAGTGAGCTATTTTTGGCAGCATTTGGAAATTTACAAATTAGCCCTTTTTCTCTTAAAAATTTGTAAATTGATCCTTTTTACCCCACGTTGTTCTCCTTGGCGAGGCAATCGGGAAGAGCCTTGATTCTCCTTGGTGAGGATTGACGCTTTTGGCATATTTGGGAATTTTGCGAATTAACCCCTCTTTTCTTGAAAATTTGCAAATTGGTCCGTTTTTACCCCACGTTGTTCTCCTTGGCGAGGCAATCGGGAAGAGCCTTGATTCTCGTTGGTGAGGATCGACGCTTCAAAGATATGTTTTGCTTGGTCAAAACTATATCTCAAAATTAAAGGGGGCGATTTGACGCTACATTGCGCTTTATAAGGCAGGGATATATTGTTGACATACCCTGTGTTGTAATTGCACAATGTGGCCAAATCGTCTCACCCTTTATAAGGCAATGACTCTATCTTAATTATTTGTAAGATGAGTTCAATTTCCTTTTATAATCGGGACTAACCAGTGTTTAACTGTTCACTTTGCAGTGGGATACCCTTCTGGATCATTCTCGTCCCACGCAGTCTGTGGGCGTCGTGGCGAGTACTACTCGATCTCCGACGATCCTTCTCCTATTCCAGCTACTCCTCAGTTTGCTCCGGGCACGTCGACTGAGGTTGCCCAGGTGGTGAGGGAAGGTAGTCATCGAGCCATTCGTCAGCTGATCACAGATGCGCCTTTTGTGAAGGATGCCAGCTCTACCCAGCCTCTTCGGAAGAGCGACTTCATGTTTGGTGATTCCGTCGATGACTCAGAAGCCGTATTCATTGACGCTGAGCAGTGGCTTCACAAGACCGGCAGTGGCTTCATATACTTACCGGAGATTCCTCGGCATCGCTCATTGACTGAGCTCAGGCGTCAGGCCGTGACACGGGAGATGTCGTGGCGCTTGACGGAGGATCATGAGAGCGTCCATTGTGGCTATATCACCCATCAGGCAGCTCCTGGCTCGAGCAGGAGTCACATCACCGGATTACATCCCGGAGTGTTGGGACTAGATGCACCACCACGTAACGAGCTTCTCGCTACTGCTTTGACCTTGAGAAATCGCCTTGCTGCCCTAGGACGGGAGATGCCTGCGACTCGTCACAGGATTTATGGTTGGGTCCACTCTTCGGACAAGTCTTGGTGGAGTCGCATGACGACATACGTTTTGAGCCGATGGGGCGAGGAGTTGCACGCTTGCGGCTTGTATGCAGCCGTTCGTGCCACCATGTATGGCTTGCCTGTCAGTTTGAGACATTTTTGTGCTTTGTTCGAGCTATATAATCCGGACTCGAACACTTTTCTGACCCGGCAGGGGGAGTTGGGCTTGGCTCTTCACGAGATGCACCGGATTTCTGGCTTGCCCATGGGACAGATGTTATACCAGGAGTACTTTCCCTCTAATCGTGAATTGGACCAGTTGAAGGATCACATGCCTGATCGCTATGAGACTCTATGGGATCTCACTTGTCATTATCACGTTGCTTTGGCACAGTCTGAGCCTTTAGCGAAAAGGACCAAGGCCTCTGTGAGTCTGAAGCAGTTTGCGAACTATTTATTCAAGAACCTGGAGAACAGTTCTAGCGAGGTTATTTGTGAGTTGGCCCCACTTACTCCCTCAGAGGTGAACAGCTTGTTGAAGAAGATTGATGCTCACTCCTACACCACTAGCAGTCCTGAGGGTGGCTTCCCTGCGAAGACCAGATTCAGATCTTTCTTATGGCATGCGACCACTCCGATTCGGCCGATGACTCTTCTTGCCGGTTATCTCGCTATCTGGTTGAAGAAGTGTGTGGTTCCATACCAGTCTGGTGATGCATTGCCTTTAGAGGTGCTCTACCCGGCCGTTCAGCTTGCTTATAAGAAAGAGCTTTCACTTCTTCCGGTGATGGTAGCTGACATTCACCGAGGACTTTGACAGCTTTCCAGTGCCTTCACACGGAAGGAGACCGATTTGCCAGGTCAGATTCCCACTCTTAAGGTGGAGCTTCCTTACGCTTATCTGATGGCTTGGTTCGTCCTCCACCGCTCGGATATGATGTCGGGGCCGAACGCCACAGACCACTCTGTTCCCCTGCTACAGTTGCTTGAGAATGGCAGGTGGGAGGGCCACGGATTTTCTGATGTCAGACAGCAGCTGCAGGTCCACAAGTGTTGGGCATTCTCCACTTGTTTTCCGCAGTTCTCCGGCCGATACGGCGAGTGCTTGATAGATGATGAGAGGCCGAGAGAGTATCGGACTCATTTAGACATTGGCTGCTTCAACTGGTTGGTGAACATCAGGCCTGGCTATCTGACCTTTCGGGTGAGGGATCAGTGCTTCATAGAGCCATATCTACCCTGCCGATTCGCTCGCCAGTTTGGCTATGATCAGCTCTACATCGGGAATCCTCGTCAGCAGGTTCGGACCCTTAGTGGTTTGGTAGACGGTCTCCGTGCATGGTTGTGGACCGTGACTGACTGTACTGGTGCTAAGTTCAGCCTCCCGAGCATTGATCGGCAGTTGAACCTCACTTTCTTGAGCTGCAAGTGGTTACTAGCAGCTAACAAGACTGTCCCCGTGAAACCGATTGCAGAGATAGAGGCTGAGAAGGCTTCTCAGATTGATTCCCTTAGGATTCGGGAGAACGCTCGAGCACAGAGGGCGCGGAACAAGACTTGCCGAATTGATGAAGAGGGCCAGAGGACATTCCCTTCCACAGACGAGGCTTCAGGCGGGGATCCCGAAGATTATGATGACTCTTCTGAGCGAGGTTTGTGATTCAACTTTTCCCTTTATCTTCCAGAAATATTGAAACTGACTATGGTTTGACGTTTCAGGGACCACAGTTGATCATGATGGAGAGTTTTATCCTCCTCCTCAGGTGAGACCTTCGATCCCTACTGCTAGGCGGAAGAGATTAGCCCGTAAGCTGCGTGCAGCTTCCCGAGCTTCTGATATGGACTTGGCTGGCGATGATCCTGCCGGTGACGGAGGTACTATCCATCCTGTGAACCATTCTCTTGGTTATTCAGCACATTGACTTATACTTTTCCACCTCTATATAGGAGTGCGTGGGGAGAATGAGATGAGTCCCGATCCTATTCCCGTATCTCCCGATGAATCTGACCCACCACCCTCTGTAGAGAGGCCTACAGGGGTCGCTGACATTAGAGAGGAAGTCAATGTAGGACCTGATTCCGTGAATCAAGGTACATCTAACACTGACAACGTATTTCTTTAGATGATACACCAATGAATTCGTGTATCCTCTAACTGTCCTCTACCTCTTGCTTCTTCAGATAACTTGCAGGAGGCGAATCCTGGAAATAAAGAGGCCGATGCACCCGTGAGAGGTAACTCATTTCCATTAGTTGTAGTCTCTTCACTCTTCTTTGGCACTGATATATTTTTTTATGTCAGATTTCTCCATTGATGACTTCGACGAGGGAAGCTTGTTTGCGGACACTCCTATGATGCGCTACATATACAGCTCTCCTCAGATCGTTGACCAGTTACCTGGGAATATGTTTTCTGAGCCCGCATTCGCTGACAACCCTGAGGATGGTTCCTTCGAAGGTATGTGCTTCTTTCTGAGTTGATTATAGGACTAGCCAATCTTGACTAATGCAACTATAATGTAACGCCTCTGCAAATTCCGTTTTGAATCTAGCAGGAGCTTTTGTTGAGAAAGACCCTGTTGGGCCGGCTGTGAGACCAACTATACCAGTTGATGCACCTATAGCCGTCACACCTCCATTACCCCCAGCGGCTCAAGAGGAAGAAGGTATAAGTTAACTCATTGAAGAGTGTTATTCCTTTTTCTTATCAAGACTTTTGACGGACTTCTCCCTCTTTTTTTTTTGTATAGGGCGTTCTTCTCGTCTTCATGTCTTAGTGAAGGAGTTGTTATCCGACGACGATCCCGACAAGATCGTTATCTGTCTAGAAGTTCGCTCCTTCTTCTCCTTTGTGAAGGCTATGATTGGCAAGCTTTTCCACAGCGGACTTTCCCTTCACCAGTTCAAACCTTTCCTTAATTCCAGAATCAATTTAATAAGGGAGGCAGGATACCTAGATTTGGCGAAGGCCATAGTTGATGATCTCGACTGCTTAGAGCGTGAGCTTCAGATGTTTCGTGAGCTTCGAGATACCGGTGCTTCTTCCTTCATTGCTGCTGAGCTGGATACTCGTTTACAGTCATTGCGCGAGACTCAGCTTCTTGAAGACCTTGAGGTTCAGGTGCAGCGAGACCGAGTAGCTCGAGTTGAGACTGGCCTTGCTACAAGGTTATCTTCACTTGCCGAGCTCCGCTCTTCTATTACTTCTTGTGGGACCAAGATAGATCAGCTTAGAAAAGAACTCCACGAAGAAGAGGAGACTTTTGGCATTCTTCAGATGACAGAAGCACAGGACCAGCAGACCTGTACGGCTTTGTCCGATGAGTTGAAATCCTTGAAGCAGAAGCTATCCGAGACAGAAGAGACTGCTGCGAAGACTTCGGCCGCCACTGAGGAGTCGATTAGGGCTGAGCTTATCCAAGCTTATGATGATAAGCTGTCTAAGTTCAGTCAGCAGATTTTTAGCCACGGGCTTGATGTTTGATTTTGTTTACTGAGTGATTTGACTTTTGACTCTTTTAGTGAATTTCCTTTTTTTTTATCTTTATTATGATTCGTCATTCCGTTTGAAATGATTGACCACAATACTCATAGGATTTTTGGCAAACCCTCAGCCATCAACGGGTTTGATATGCCTTTACCGACTACCGTTTGAGTCGGGCTAGCATGCGATTTGTTTAAATCCGCTCGCATGTAACGTTGCGCTCAGAGATTGAATTCTCTGAGACTTCGTGCTATGATGTCGAATACATAGACTTCGCCATTGTTACGGGAATAGGCTACCCGGCGACACGTGTTAGGTGTTGGCTTTAGGAATTTTGGCTAACCCCCAGCCTTCAACGGACTTGATTAGCCTTTACCGACTACCGTTTGAGTCGGGCTAGCGTGCGGATTGTCTAAATCCGTTCCACACGTTACGTTAAGCTAAAAGAGTTAACTCTTTTAGTGCTACGGTATTGAATACGTAGACTTCGTCTTTCTTCTGTGAAAAGACTAAACAGCAACGTGTATGAGACGTTGACTTAGGATTTTTGGCAAACCCTCAGCCTTCAACGGATTTGGTGTGCTCTTACCGACTACCGTTTGAGTCGGGCTTACATGCGGATTGTTTTAATCCGTTCTGCATGTGACGTTGCGCTAAAGGAATGAACTCCCTTAGACTTTGTGCTACAACTTTGAATATGTAGGCTTTGCCATTATTATGGGAATAGGCTACCCAGCAACGTGTATTAGACGTTGGCTTATCCCTACTTAGGCTTCGGGATAAAAGACCCCAGAGTCAGACTCTGGTATCTTTTTCTACGGATAAAGACCAAACCGGCGACGCGTGTTAGGCGTCAACATATCCTTTCTTAGGATTCAGGATGAAATTCCCCTCGCGTGTGAGGCATGGATTTCGGTGTTATTAATAACAACCTGCCACAATGTTGAATATACGGACGGGTGTTCTTTTTAACGGTTAAGAACTAACCGGCCGCGCGTGTTAGGCGCGGACTTATCCTTACTTAGGTTTCAGGATAAAATACCCCAGAATCGAACTCTGGTGTCTTTTTCAATCGGAAAAAGACTAAACCGGCAGCGCGTGTTAGGCGCAGACTTATCCCTGCTTAGGTTTCGGGATAAAATACCTAGGATGAATCCTAAATTGGTAAACTTTGGAAAAGGAGTTGGTGTGGGGAAGGAAGAATTTTATATTCTATTCCCCGAACAAGGAAGGAAGAATTTTATATTCTATTCCTTGACTCTGGAAAGGAAGATTTTTATATTCTATTTCCAGTGCAAGAAGGAAACTAGAAGTGGGATCTCCACTCCGAGAATCTGGAAGATACTGACAAACTTTCCTTTTATAGGATTGGTTATCAGATCGAAAGATGAGTTCTTCATTTATCGAAGAGAAATTTCAACTTCAGTTACAACCATAAAAAGGTTGAACCCAAGAGAAAAGAAATGGAGTTCTTTCGTTCATCGAAAGGGGACTCCGAACTGAGAGTGAACCTTTTTGGTGGACCCACTGTCAATTGAAATTGATCAGTGAGGGATTTTGGTGGTAAAAATAAAATTGGGTTATCCTCTAGAATATTAAGTGTAATATTCTTTAAGGAACTTCCCGATAAATGAGTTGTCCTGAACGTACTAGGGATAGTACTTTTTCAAAAACTTCCTATTTATTGGCATTTATTGCCTGTTACCCTCTAAAGAAATTAAGCGATAAGCACCGTTTGAATAGACTGTGTCTATTACAAACGGTCCTTCCCACTTAGGTTCGAATTTACCTTTGTTCTTAGAGGTGAGGATTATCGGTCGGCGCGCAGCGAGGACCAAGTCTCCTTCTTTGAAGCTTCTTTGACGAACCCTTTTGTCAAAAGCCCTAGATATCCTAGCCTGGTAGAACTCGATGTGTTGTTGAGCTTCCAAGCGCTTTTCGTCCAGCCTTTCGAGTTCCTCGAGACGCTTCTGATGCTGCTCTTCGGTCGTCATCTCCGTTGCGAGAGCGATCCGAAGGGAGGGTATTTGAATCTCCAACGGTAGCACAGCTTCGCATCCGTAGACCAACGAATATGGAGTAGCTCCCGTAGGTGTGCGTATGGTAGTACGATAAGCCCAGAGCGCTTCGCCTAGTTTATCGTCCCAATCCCGTTTGTTGGTTTTCACGAGTTTTGATAAGATCTTGATGATCGTCTTGTTGAAAGCCTCAGCTAATCCGTTAGCGGCAGGGTAATAAGGTGTTGACGAAACATCTTGGATCTTGAACTTGTCACAGAACCGGATGAAGGCGTTGCTTATGAATTGCGGACCGTTGTCATGAATGATCCGCCTCGGCACGCCATGTCGGTATATGACGTGATGCTTGATGAAGTTGATGACGTTGTTCGTCTTCACTTCTTTAAGCGGAATGGCTTCAGCCCACTTTGAAAAGTAGTCGGTGATAGCGAGAATAAAACGATCACCTTTGACTGAAGGTGGAAAGATGGGACCGACGATATCCATTCCCCATGTCTCGAATGGCCAAGACGTGGTTGATGTGTGTAATCGCTCCGGTGGTTGGTGCATATAATTTGCATGCACTTGACAAGCGTGACATTCTCGAGCGTACTCAATCGCGTCACGAACCATTGTTGGCCAGAAATATCCCATTCTTCTGATTCGATCATACAGCTTGGGACCAGGCTGATGCGCACCGCATTCTCCTTCATGTGCTTCCTTAAGAACTTCTTTTGCTTCTTCATTCGAAAGGCATCGGAGAAGCAAGTCATCATACCCCCGGCGATACAGCGTACGGGTCTCGGTATTGTAAAAGAACCGTGGTGCTCTTCGGCGGATAGATTCTTTTTCTTTTACATCCTCTGGTAAAATGCCGTATTGGACGTAATCAATAATGGGAAAGCGCCAATCTCGGGACTCGGACCCGATTTGGGTTGAGTTCACCTCTTTAGCGCTCTCGTTTTTATCATCCTCCTCTTCAATATCCATATCGTATATGGGTACGCAGAGTTGGTGTGATCTTACTGTGACTAGCAGTTCAGTTTCGGGCGGTTGCGCGAGTGATACTGCTAGTGCTGCCAGTGCATCTGCATAAGCGTTCTGAAGACGTGGGATATACTCAATGTAAAATTCTTCAAAAGAATCTGCCACTCTGATGGCCTCCTGGTGGTATGGAATCAGATCTGGGTTTCTGACTTCATATTCCCCACGAACTTGGTTGACAATTAGTTGAGAATCCCCAAAGGCTTCGAGATATTCGACCCCCAGCTCTTTGGCGAAACTGAGTCCTATGAGGAGTGCGTTATACTCGGCTACGTTGTTAGAGCATGGACTCGTCAGCGAATAAGCTCGAGGCATCACGTGCTTCCCTGGGGAAACTAAGACAACTCCAACTCCAGAAGTGACCTTAGGGCATCCCGGGGTTACTACTTTATTGACTGCTCTCGAGGCACCATCAAAATATAACTGCCATACTTGTTGGTGTGACGTGGTATTAACCTTGTGGGTTTCATCTGGCAAATCATCATATACTTCGACTGTATCTGTTGTCGGGCTTGCCGCCAAAAGATCACAAATCGCTTGTCCTTTGACCGACTTCTGCTGTTTGAAGTGTAGATCATATTGGGACAAGAGAAGGGCCCACTTTGCTAACCGCCAATTCATCGAACCTGGTTGACTCATGAATACTCGTACCGGATTAACATTGGCAATGACGTAAATCGTCTGGCCAACTAAGTAATGTCGCATCTTCTGTACTGCAAACACCAATGCGAGACATTCTTTCTCGATCATCGGGTATCGAGACTTGGCGCCTATCAAGGTCCGACTTAGATAATAGACTGCCTGTTCGTGACCATTATCATCGTCTTGTGCTAATAAAGCACTTATCGAATGGTTCATCGCCTTGATATAAATCAAGAACGGTTTACCTGATTTTGGTGCAACAAGAACAGGTGGATTCATCAGATATGCCTTGATATTTTCGAATGCCTTCTGGCAAGCATCGTCCCAAATAAACGATACACCTTTCTTGTTTAGCTTCGAAAATGGTTGGCACTTCCCAGAAAGATTTGAAATGAATCTCCGGATATACGCCAAACGCCCTTGCAATCCTCTGAGTTCCCTTAGATTCTTCGGGGGTTGCAATTCATTTATCGCCTTTACCTTGTCTGGGTCGATATGTATACCCTTAGTGGTAACGACGAATCCAAGAAATTTTCCGCTGGACATTCCGAGGAAGGATTTTGTGGGATTCATCTTCAATTGATGGCTCCGCATGAGATCAAACATCGTTCTCAGGTCTTTGATGTGATCTTCTTTGTTGCGGCTTTTTACCACTAAATCATCAACGTAGCATTCAACTGTTTTCCTGAGGTGTTTCTGGAAAATTTTAGTCATCGCTCGTTGGTATGTGGCACCTGCATTCTTCAGTCCGAATGGCATCACCGTGTAGCAGAAAATACCGAGGGGCGTTCTGAATGCCGTATGCTTTTCGTCATCCGGGTGCATCTTGATTTGATTATACCCCGAAAATCCGTCCATGAAGGACATTCTTTCGAATCTGCACGTATTGTCGATAATGACGTCCGTGATTGGGAGAGGAAAATCATCTTTTGGACATGCTTCGTTCAGATTCCTGAAGTCGATGCAAATCCTGATCTTGCCATTTTTCTTCATGACTGGAACAATGTTGGCTAACCAGTCTGGATGTTGTTCTTCCCGAATAAATCCTGAGTCGATCAACTTTTTAACTTCAGCCTCGATGGCTTCCATGATCTGCGGACGAAACCGTCTTTGCTGTTGCTTGACAGGTTTGGCATCCGGCTTGATGTCGAGGCGGTGCATTGCCACATTGGGATCGAGCCCTGGCATGTCTTCGTAGTTCCAGGCGAAGACGTCGATGTACTCTCTGATCAAGGCAATTAATTCCTCCTTTTCATCTGATGGAAGACTGCCACTGATAAATATGGGCTTTGGATTGGCTTCATCACCCATATTGATTTGGACTACCTCGTCTTCGGTGGGTGGCTCTCTCTGTTCGAACCTATCACCATATTGCATGTTCAGGTGATGAACCCATGGGTCCTCCCACGTTTGCATTTGATCGTCGTCCTCCATTGTAGATGGATCGGCCGTAGTCATGTTCGACATTAAGGCCTTGAACGTCTCTCCCAAACTTGTGTCGGAATCTTCAGCTGACGAATCTAGCAAGTATCGATCCTTGGCTTTGTTAGCAATTTGATCTATGATTTGCCAGCCACATTCGTCATCTGACGAAACGTAGCCTAAGCCCCTCTTGTGACGATAATAGCCCTCCGGTTTACCCTTTGGTACATATGCCGCTTTGACTGGGACACGGGAACCTCGATCGAAGTATAGACCTTCTCCGAGTGTGAAATCATATCCTTGTCTTTCCATGAGCTTGCGCGCTTCTGGACTGTACTTAGATAAATGTAAACCAGATTTGTCACCATCTTCATCCTCTCTTAGGAAATGATCTGGCACCGGAAGATTTTCTCCTTTACCGAAGATCACTTCTTTTTGTCCCCCTATTTTGGCGGGAATAATCTGAGTTGTTCCGAAAGAGTGTTGGAGACGTTTCTTCGTTACATACGACGATCGGAGCGGCATACATAATTCGGGATTATCGTATAATCCCTTTATCACATCATCAAAAGACAAGGAGTACTCTAAACCATTATTTATTTCAGGTTCGGCAAGTTGCCAGTTACAACCGCCATCTGACGACTGTTCGTCGTCGAGATTGATTACAAAGGGTACAATGTCATTAAAAACAAAACCACCATTGTAATCGAATCCGGCTTCGGAATCAGCTTCTTCTCCGCTGTCCGTGCCTTGGATCGATGGTTCCGTGTCGGATTCATTACCATAAAGGAGAGAATCAGTGAAATAATTCTCGTACCCCTTGAATGGTTGCTTATCCGCGACCACCGTCTTAACTCTTCCATCAGTGTCGACATATTTCAAACACTGATGTAGAGTGGAGGGAACTATAACATTACTATGGATCCAAGGCCGACCCAATAGTAAGTTATAGGATGTCTCAGCATCAATCAC
>BQKN01067079.1:0-24319 GCA_022839385.1 Asparagus kiusianus | reverse complement strand
CCCCCCTCTCTCTTGTGCACACGGGCACAGTTCAGAGAGCCTATAAATAGAGGGGGTCATTCATCATTTGAGAGGACTTTTTGGGGTTGAACTTTTGGAGAGCCGAAACTCTACCGGATTGAGACCTCATCTTGGAGTTTTTTGAAGGCTTGAAGACTTGGACGTTCAGATCTAGTTCTCGGTGAGCACCCGCACCACAAAAGGCAGGAGTTCGAGTGAATCGAGATCTCAGATCTACGCTATTACACTCCGGATCAAAGCTTGGTCTTTGATCCCGAGATTCGAGCGGTTGTTTCCTTGGTGAAACAATCCCTCCCGGCTATTATTTCCTTGGTGAAATAATACCCGTTATATTGCGTAGATCTGCTTGGATCCAGATCTCGTGGTGGTCAACGGAATAACCATCGGCGCAGGCAAACACCCCACAAAAGCAAGAGACCGGATAACTGGATCTTGTGATTTGTTCGACAAATAAGGAAAGTTGTAATTTTTCTTTATTTTCTTTGATTTTCATTGTAACCGGCTCTTATAAAAAGACCGGATCTTTGTAATGCAAAAAGTTGTTAACCGAGATAGCAATGTAATCGTCAATGAAGAAAGATTTGATTTTTCCCGTGAACAATCTGGCGACCACAGTGGGAGCCACCGATCTCGCTGTCGAGATCGGAGCGTCGCAGCCGCGGATCTCGATCCCGGTCGTGGAGGAGGTCGAGTATGAGTTCGACCAGCAGAAGTACGAGGAGTACGTGTCCTCGTCTGGATCTACCTCCTCCCCCAAGTCCAAGAAATCCCAGAAGTTCTCCTCCAGGTGAAAAGTTCGTTGGTGCGAAGAAGTTGAAGCCACCAACGACAACCTCACCCCGATCGGCGCCGAAGTTGCGTTGGGTGAAGTTCCACCGGCCTCTAAGCAGGTCAAGTCCGCCATTGAAGGCGTGGTAACTCTCTCTAAGAGAGCTCGCCAGAGGCAGCGTCAACGCCTCGCGAAGCAATTCGCAAAGGCCATGGAGTCGGTTGACGGGGTCCGTTACCATGCGGATCTGAAGAACAAACGAGGCAAACAGCCTCAACAACAAGTGAAGGGTGGTTCCTCCAAGCCATCGACGATGGAGTGGGTCCGTGTCAAACGGAATCGCTTGACGCTGGAGGAGCGTATCCGCAAACGCCGCGCGTTATCGGCGCAAGCACTGGCCAAAGCTGAAGAAGCCCGTCGGGAGCTGCAGAAAGAGGTGGTCAAGAAGCCACCATCAACTCGCAGGGTTTGGAGGCTGAAGTCTGAAGCGGCGGTTCAGACCAAGCGGCAACAATCGCAGCCTCCGAAGGTTCAAACTACGGCGAATCAACCCAAATCGCCGGTGATTTCCGCAACTGTTCCGGGAGATCCCGCAGGACCATCCCAGAAGAGGAAGTCAATTTTGGAGCGCCTCGGTTAAATTCCCAAAGAACGAGGCAAAGCTCCAGTCCAGGAACGCTTGGGGCCAATGAAGAAGTCCCAAACAATGCAACATGCTGGGGGTCGCCGCAACCCTCAACATTTGGAGAAAATCGTGGCACCCAAGCGCACAACTTTGCGCATTGAAGTGCAAGAGCCCGCTGAGGATTCACGCCCACAAAGGCGCGTTTCGAGGCGTGTGACTCTCGAAATCCCAAAGAAGGACATTCATCCTCAGAAGGAAACGTTGTCGTCTGATGATGATGATGTTATACCTGGGAAATCGTGCCAACACACGATAGGTTGCTCTGACCTTCAAACGGATGAGCTGTACTATCGTGCCGGGGGTACGAGTAAATCCAGAAAGAGGAGCCCTCGAAGGCTCGAAACGCAATGTCCTTGTTCGAAGCTTATTCGGGCGGTACTGTCTGAGTGCAACTGCGTCAAGGCAGTCCCTGAGAGAGTCTCGGTGTTTGAAAGACTCAGCACTGAAACGCCAAAGCCGAGGCATAGGCGTTTCCAACGAAGAAGAACAATGGTCGAAGACGGTGAACATTCAAGGGTCACCGACAACATGACCAGCATAGGAACATCGACTCAGGATAACCCCGAGGCGATTCCAGAAATACCCCGACGTGTAACTCGTCTTCAGTCCGGAGCTATCATTCATGCAACGTATGGTAGGGTCCGAACAAGAGTACCCTCGGGAGATGAAGAATCAGATGCCGGCTCAGCAGTTGCATCTGACAATACCGTGTCCAGTGAAGGACAGCCCCGCGAGTCGTTCATGATAAGCGCGGAGCAAGTGGCCAAGATGCTCGAAGATGCCATGGCCAAACAACAAGAAAGCTTTAGGTTTGAAATGCAGATGGCCATGCAGAACATGAGAGAGATGCATGACCAACAGATCCAAGCATTGAGGAACCAACAAGGCGAACCAAGTCGTCCTAACCAGAACAACCTGGAAGATGAAGACACAAATGAAGCTCACAATGTTAACAACCCTCCCATCAATCCAGGGGGTGGTAACGAGAATGCTAGCGAAGACACAGGTGAAAGCCTAAAAATTAAAAACCTCGAGAGCAAAATCAATACATTGATTTCCGCTCAAGAGACGAAAAAGACGGGCATTCCTTGTCCATACCCAAGAGAGTGGGAATCGATCCCATATCCGGCGAAGTTCAGTCTAATTAACTTCACGCCGTTTAATGGGATGGGTTCACCTACTCAGCATTTGATTTACTTCAAATCGTACTTGGGAGTCATCTCTGGTAATGAGCCTCTGATGGTGCGGTCATTCGTTGGCACTCTTCGCGGAGCTGCCTTCGATTGGTATCGCCGCCTCAAGCCAGAAAGCATAAACAGCTGGGACGACATGGAGACTAAATTCCTCGCGAATTTCTTCGACGATGACACCAAAATCTCTATCGGATCATTGCTCGATGAGAAGCAGAAAGACGGGGAGTTAGTCGACACCTTCGTCAAGAGGTTCCGGAACAAGGCGATGAATTGCCGGGACCCGATCACTGAGGAATTCATCCTCCAGACCTGTCACAACAACCTTTCGCTGGATGTGTTGGAAGCAATGGGCACAGCACCATCCAAGACCTGGAAGGATTTGAAGGTTCGAGGAGAGCAAGCTGAGCGATTCCTCAGGAGAAAGAAGGCGGAGAGAGGCTAACCGGCTACAAATCCTCCGAAGCAGAACTTCAACCAAAAAGGGAAAGGTAAAGCTCATGCTAATGCCGTTGATGCTAACCAAACTTTTCAATTGCAACCTCAGCAACAACAGCAGCAGCAGCGAGCACCACAACAATCGCAGCCGCATTGGCAGCAACGGCCTCAGAAGCAAAAGTCTTCGGAGCCGAGGTTTCCCAAAGTCTACTCTTTCAAGGATGATGAAGTTCCCGGCATCTTCAAATATCTATTAGAGAACAACAAAATCCAGTTGCCGGCGATCGTAGATCATGAAGGGGCCACCAAGGTGATGGACCCGAAGTACTGCGCGTACCACAGAGTGGTCCACCACCCAACGAAGTCTTGCTACCACCTCAAGGACAAGATCCAGGCATTGATCGACGTAGGGGTCATAACTCCGAAACCGGCCAAGAATGTGGGAGCAAACACGGTGTCAATCAGTTTCGGATTGGTGCCTACAACTTGGTTCGAGCCAAAGCGCGTCACCAAAGTCGGGATGAAGACGGTGAATGACGACCCGCACGAACAACGCCAAAAAGGACTTGTCCTACACACGGCCCCAAACGGTGAAATTCTCTGGGTTCACCCCGACCTAATTGAAGACGAACAATGGGTCGGGTCGTCATCCAAGAAGAAGTCCAAAGGGAAAGGGAAGTCTTGTTGTGGAGTTTCTGCTATCCCAGGTGAAGATGACGAAAGAATCCCCACTTTTCCGCTCTCCGACGAAGAACAGGAAGTCTTTGCGACCCGGAGTGGAAATGAGTATCATTTCAAATATCCATCTCCTGGCGATCAACCAGCCAAGACTCTCACGGAGCTGGGGGTGATTACGGTTCCTAAACCGGCTGAAGATGCTCGACGACAGCCGGTAAATAAGCAGAAAAAAAAGAGGCCCGAAGAGGTTCAAAATCCGAAACAGTCTCGTTTCAGCCGTCCGATTGGAAAAGATAAACCGAAAAGTTCGAAAACTCCGCGTGCCTTCGACATCATGGCTCAGCTAGCTAATATTCCCGCACGAATAACGCTATATGAGTTGCTGCGGCTGTCTAAAGAGACTAGAGAAGCCTTGTAAGAGGCCTTGGCTGATTCAGAAGCGTTCCTCACTCGGATCAAGCCGGCGCCTGAAGAACTAGAACTGTTAGCCCAACAGTGCAATGTCGCAGCTAGGAACATTCCCTGCATCACCTTCACCAAAGAGGACATGCAGACGAAGAATTCAAACCACGATCGGCCCCTGTACTTCGTCGGGTACATTGGCTCCAGCGAAGTCAACCGAATCCAAGTGGATCCGGGTTCCGCTGTGAGTATTATGCCACTTCGCTTAATGCATAGCCTTGGCATTCCAGTCAGCAAGTTGGCGTCTACGGGCACAGTCATTTACGGATTCAACACCAACGGGTCAAGGCCTTTGGGGAAAATCCGAATAAAGTGCCAAATGGGCGATCTGAAGACGGAGGTCACGTGCTACGTGATTGATGCTGAGACATCCTATAACTTACTATTGGGTCGGCCTTGGATCCATAGTAATGTTATAGTTCCTTCCACTCTACATCAGTGTTTGAAATATGTCGACACTGATGGAAGGGTTAGGACGGTGGTCGCGGATAAGCAACCATTCAAAGGGTATGAGAATTACTTCACAGATTCTCTCCTTTATGGTAACGAATCCGATACGGAACCATCGGTCTAAGGCACGGACAGCGGAGAAGAAGCTGATTCCGAGGCCGGATTCGATTACAATGGTGGTTTTGTTTTGAATGACATTGTACCCTTTGTAATCAATCTCGACGACGAACAGTCGTCAGATGGCGGTTGTAACTGGCAACTTGCCGATATTGAAATAAATCGTGATTTAGAGTATTCCTTGTCTCTTGATGATGCGATAAAGGGATTATATGATAATCCCGATTTATGTATGCCGCTCCGATCGTCGTATGTAACGAAGAAGCGTCTCCAGCATTCTTTCGGAACAACTCGGATTATTCCTGCCAAAATAGGGGGACAAAAAGAAGTGATCTACGGTAAAGGAGAAAATCTTCCGTTGCCAGATCATTTCCTAAAAGAAGATGAGGATGATGACAAATCTAGTCTGCATTTGTCTAAGTATAGTCCGGAAGCGCGCACGCTCATGGAAAAACAAGGATACGACTTCACACTCGGAGAAGGTTTATACTTCGATCGAGGTTCCCATGTCCTAGTCAAAGCGGCATATGTACCAAAAGGGAAACCAGATAATTATTACCGTCACAAGAGAGGCTTAGGCTATGTTTCATCAGATGACGAGTGTGGTTGGCAAATCATCGATCAAATTGCTAACAAAGCTAAGGATGGGTACTTGCCAGATTCTTCAGCTGAGGATTCCGACACAAGTTTGGGAGAAATGTTCAAGACCTTGATGTCGAACATGACTACAGCTGATCCATCTACGATGGAGGATGACGATCAAATACCAACGTGGGAGGACCCATGGGTTCATCATCTGAACATGCAGTATGGTGATAGGTTTGAACAGAGAGAACCACCCACCGAAGACGAAGTAGTCCAAATCAATATGGGCGATGAGGCCAATCCGAAGCCCATATTTATCAGCGGTAGTCTTCCCCCAGATGAGAAGGAGGAATTAATTGCCCTAATCAGAGAATACATTGATGTCTTCGCCTGGAACTATGAAGACATGCCAGGGCTCGACCCCAATGTGGCAATGCATCGCCTCGACATCAAGCCGGATGCTAAACCTGTCAAACAACAGCAAAGACGGTTTCGTCCGCAAATTATGGAAGCCATCGAGGCAGAGGTTAAGAAGTTGATCGACTCAGGATTTATCCGAGAGGAACAATATCCAGATTGGTTAGCCAACATCGTTCCCGTCATGAAGAAGAATGGTAAAATCAGGATTTGCATTGACTTCAGGAACCTGAATGAAGCATGTCCAAAAGACGATTTTCCTCTCCCAATCACGGATGTCATTATCGACAATACATGTGGATTCGAGAGAATGTCCTTCATGGACGGCTTTTCGGGGTATAATCAAATCAAGATGCACCCGGATGACGAGAAGCATACAGCATTCAGAACGCCCCTCGGTATCTTCTGCTACACGGTGATGCCTTTCGGTCTGAAGAACGCAGGTGCCACATACCAACGAGTGATGACTAAGATTTTCCAGAAGCACCTCAGGAAAATAGTTGAATGCTACGTTGATGATTTGGTGGTAAAAAGCCGCAACAAAGAAGATCACATCAAAGACTTGAGAACGATGTTTGATCTCATGAGGAGTCATCAATTGAAGATGAATCCCACAAAATCCTTCCTCGGAATGTCCAGCGGAAAATTCCTTGGATTCGTCATCACCACTAAGGGTATACACATCGACCCAGACAAGGTAAAAGCGATAAATGAACTGCAACCCTCGAGAAATCTAAGAGAACTCAGAGGATTTCAAGGGCGTTTAGCTTATATCAGGCGGTTCATCTCAAATCTTTCTGGGAAGTGCCAACCGTTCTCTAAGCTAAACAAGAAGGGCGTGTCATTTGTTTGGGATGATGCTTGCCAAAAAGCATTTGAAGATATCAAGGCATATCTGATGAATCCCCCTGTTCTTGTTGCACCAAAGTCAGGTAAACCGTTCTTGATTTATATCAAGGCGATGAACCATTCGATCAGTGCTTTGTTAGCACAAGACGATGATAATGGTCACGAACAGGCAGTCTATTATCTAAGTCGGACCTTGATAGGCGCCGAGTCTCGATACCCGATGATCGAGAAAGAATGTCTCGCATTGGTATTCGCAGTACAGAAGATGCGACATTACTTGGTTTGCCAGACGATTTATGTCATTGCTAATGTTAATCCGGTGCGGGTATTCATGACTCAACCGGGTTCGATGAATTGGCGGTTAGCGAAGTGGGCCCTTCTCTTGTCCCAGTATGATTTGCACTTCAAACAGCAGAAGTCAGTCAAAGGACAAGCTATTTGTGATCTTTTGGCGGCAAGTCCAACAACGGATGCAGTTGAAGTATACGATGACTTGCCAGATGAAACCCACGAGGTTAATACCACATCACACCAACAAGTATGGCAGTTATACTTTGATGGTGCTTCGAGAGCAGTTAATAAAGCAGTAACCCCTGGATGTTCTAGAGTCTCCTCCGGAGTTGGAGTTGTCTTAGTTTCCCCGGGGAAGCACGTGATGCCTCGGGCGTATTCGCTGACTGGACCATGCTCTAATAACGTAGCCGAGTACAACGCGCTCCTTATTGGACTCAGTTTCGCCAAAGAGCTGGGGGTCGAATATCTCGAAGCCTTTGGAGATTCTCAATTGATAGTCAACCAAGTCCGTGGAGAGTATGAAGTTAGGAACCCAGACCTGATCCCATACCACCAGGAAGCCATCAGAATAGCAGATTCTTTTGAAGAATTTTACATCGAATACATCCCTCGTCTCCAGAACGCTTATGCGGATGCACTGGCAGCACTAGCAGTATCACTCGCGCAGCCGCCCGAAACCGAACTGCTAGTCACAGTAAGATCACACCAACTCTGCATACCCATATACGATGTGGAGGTTGAAGAGGAGGATGATAGAAATGGAAACGCAAAAGAGGTGAACTCAACCCAAATCGGGCCTGAGTCCCGAGATTGGCGCTTTCCCATCATTGACTACGTCCAATATGGCATCTTGCCGGAGGATGTAAAGGAAAAAGAATCCATTCGCCGAAGAGCACCACGGTTCTTTTACAATACCGAGACCTGTACGTTATATCGCCGGGGGTATGATGATTTGCTTCTCCGATGTCTTTCGAATGAAGAAGCAAAAGAAGTTCTTAAGGAAGCACATGAAGGAGAATGCGGTGCGCATCAGCCTGGTCCCAAACTGTATGATCGAATCAGAAGAATGGGATATTTCTGGCCAACAATGGTTCGTGACGCGATCGAGTACGCCCAAGAATGTCACGCTTGTTAAGTACATGCAAATTATATGCATCAACCACCGGAGCGGTTACACACGTCAACCACTTCCTGGACATTCGAGACATGGGGTATGGACATTGTCGGTCCTATCTTTCCTCCTTCAGTTAAGGGTGATCGATTTATTCTCGCCATCACCGACTACTTTTCAAAGTGGGCTGAAGCCATTCCGCTTAAAGAAGTGAAGACGAACAACGTCATCAACTTCATCAAGCATCATGTTATATACCGACACGGCGTGCCGAGGCGGATCATTCATGACAACGGTCCGCAATTCATAAGCAACGCTTTTATCAGGTTCTGTGACAAGTTCAATATCCAAGATGTTTCGTCAACAACTTATTATCCCGCTGCGAACGGATTAGCTGAGGCTTTCAACAAGACGATCATCAAGATCCTGTCAAATCTTGTGAAGACCAATAAGCGAGATTGGGACGATAAACTCGGCGAAGCGCTTTGGGCTTATCGCACCACAATACGCACTCCTACAGGAGCCACTCCATATTCTCTGGTGTACGGATGTGAAGCTGTGCTACCGTTGGAGATTCAAATCCCCTCCCTTCGTATCGCTCTCGCAACGGAGATGACGACCGAAGAGCAGCATCTAAAATGTCTCTAGGAACTCGAAAGGTTGGACGAAAAGCATTTGGAAGCTCAACAATACATCGAGTTCTATCAGGCTAGAATGTCCAGGGCTTTTGACAAAAGGGTCCGCCAAAGAAGCTTCAAGGAAGGAGATTTGGTCCTCGTCGCTCGTCTACCAATAATCCTCACCTCCAAGAAGAAAGGTAAATTCGAACCTAAGTGGGAAGGACCGTTTGTAATAGACACAGTCTATTCAAACGGCGCTTACCGCCTAATTTCTTTAGAGGGCGTCAGGCAATTAATGCCAATAAATGAGAAGTTTTTGAAAAAGTACTATCCCTAGTACATTCAGGACAACTTATTTATCGGGAAGTTCCTTGAAGAATATTATACATTCAGGATAACCCAAGTTCATTTTCACCACCAAAATCCCTCACTGATCAATTTCAATTGATAGTGAGTCCACCAAAAAGGTCTACTTTCAGTTCGGAGTCCCCTTTCGATAAACGAAAGAACTCCCTTTCTTTTCTCTTTGGTTCAACATTTTCATGGTTATAACCGAAGTAGAAATTTCACTTCGATAAACGAAGAACTTTTTTTTTATCAGATAACCCATCCTATAAAAGGTAAGTTTATCTAGGTCTTCCAGATTCTCGGAGTAGAGATCCCACTTCTAGTTTCTTTCTTGCACTGGAAATAGAATATAAAATTCTTCCTTTCCAGAATCCGGGAAATAGAATATAAAATTCTTCCTTTCCCACACCAACTCCTTTTCCAAATTTTATTAATTTAGGATTCATCCTAGGAAGTTTCTCCCGAATCCTAAGCAGGGATAAGTCTGCGCCTAACACGCACTGCCGGTTTAGTCTTTCTCCGTAGAAAAAGACACCAGAGTTCGATTCTGGGGTATTTTATCCTGAAACCTAAGTAAGGATAAGTCGACGCATAACACGCGTCGCCGGTTTGTTCTTAACCGTTGAAAAGAACACTTGTCCACATATTCAACATTGTGGCAGGTTGTTATTAATAACACCAAAATCCATGCCTTACACGTGTGGGGAATTTCATCCTGAACCCTAAGGAAGGATATGCCGACGCCTAACACGCATCGCCGGTTTGGTCTTTATCCGTAGAAAAAGACACCAGAGTCTGACTCTGGGGTATTTTATCCCGAAGCCTAAGAAGGGATAAGCCAACGTCTAATACACGTTGCTGGGTAGCCTATTCCCATAACAATGGCGAAGTCTACATATTCGAAGTTATAGCAAAAAGTCTAAAGGAGTTCATTCCTTTAGTACAACGTCACATGTGGAACGGATTCAGACAATCCGCATGTAAGCCCGACTCAAACGGTAGTCGGTAAGAGCACGTCAAATCCATTAAAGGCTGAGGATTTGCCAAAAATCCTGAGTCAACGTCTCATACACGTTGCTGTTTAGTCTTTTCACAGGAGAAAGACGAAGTCTACGTATTCAATGTCGTAGCACTAAAAGGATTAACTCTTTTAGCTTAACGTCACGTGTGGAATGGATTTAGACAATCCGCACGCTAGCCCGACTCAAACGGTAGTCGGTAAAGGCTAATCAAATCCGTTGAAGGCTGGGGGTTAGCCAAAAATCCTAAAGCCAACACCTAACACGTATCACCGGGTAGCCTATTCCCATAATAAAGGCGAAGTCTATGTATTCGACATCATAGCACAAAGTCTCAGAGAATTCAATCTCTGAGCGCAACGTTACATGTGAACGGATTTAAACAATTCGCATGCTAGCCCGACTCAAACGGTAGTCGGTAAAGGCTCGTCAAACCCGTTGATGGCTGAGGGTTTGCCAAAAATCTTATGAGTATTATGGTTAATCATTTCAAACGGAATGAGGAATCATAATAAAGATAAAGATGAAAACCAGTTTCACTAAGAGGACAAAAAGTCAAAGTACACAGCAAACCAAATCATACATTAAGTCCATTACCAAAAATCTGCTGACTGAGCTTAGAAAGCTTCTCATCATAAGCTTGCCTAAGTTCAGTTCTAATGGACTCCTCGGTGGCGGTCGAAGTCTTCGCAGCAGTCTCCTCTGTCTCGACCAGCTTCTGCTTCAAAGACTTCAACTCATCAGACAAAGCCGTGCAGGTCTGCTGATCCTGTGCTCTCGTCATCTGAAGAATACCCAAAGTCTCCTCTTCTTCGCGTAGTTCTCTTCTGAGCCGGTCTATCTTGGTCTCACAAGAGATAATGGAAGAATCGAGCTCGGCAAGTGAAGATAATCTAGTAGCAAGGCCGGTCTCAACTCGATCTACTCGGTCTCGCTGCATCTGAATCTCAAGATCAGCAAGAATCTGAGTCTCGCGCAGTGACTGTAAGCGGGTGTCCAACTCAGCGGCAATAAAGGAGGAGGCGCCTGCATCTCGGAGCTCACGAAATATCTGAAGCTCATGCTCTAAGCGATCGAGGTCATCAACTATAGCCTGTGACAAATCTGGATATCCTGCTCCCTCTATCAAGTTGACTTTAGAATCAAGGAAAGGCTTGAATTGGCGAAGAAGGAATCCACCGTGGAGGAGCTTGCCAATCATAGCCTTCATGAAGGAGAAGAAGGAACGGAGTTCTATGCAGAGAACGATCTTTTCAGGATCGTCGTCTGATAGCAACCCCTTCACTAGGGTATGAAGCCGAGAAGAAGGCCCTACACAAAAGAAGAAGCCCGTCAAAAGATGCTTTGAGGAGGAAATAAATAACATTCTCAGCTGTTTAAGTCATACCCTCTTGAGTCACTGGGGGTAGTGGAGATGTAACGGCCGCAGGTGTATCAACCGGTGTAATTGGTCTCGCAGCCGGCTCAACAGGGTCCTTCTCAACAAAAGCTCCTGTCAAGTTCAAAACGGAATTCGCAGAGGCGTTACATTATAGCTGCACTAGTCAAGATTGGCTAGTCCTATAATCAACTCAGAAGAAGGCACATACCTTCAAAGGAACCATCCTCGGGATTGTTAGCGAAGGTGGACTCAGAAAACATATCTCCAGGTAACTCATCAATCTGAGGAGAGCTATATATGAAGTGCATCATAGGAGTGTCCGCAAACAAGCCTCCCTCGTCAAAATCATCAATCGAGAAGTCTGACACGGGAGAATATAAATACCAAAGAAGAATGAAGAGACTACAACTAATGGAAAGGAGTTACCTTGCACAGGTGCATTAGCCTCTTGATTTCCAAAATCCTCGTTCGCCTCCTGCAGGGTATCTGAAGGAGCAAGAAGTACAGAGACAATTAGAGGATGAACAAACTCCTTTGTGTACCATCTAAAAGATACATTGTCAATAGTAGATGTACCTGGATTCACGGGATCAGGTCCTACATTGATCTCCTCTCTAATGTCAGCAACTCCTGTAGGCCTCTCTACATGGGGTAGTGGGTCAGACTCATCGGGAGATACGGGAATGGGATCGGGACTCATCTCACTCTCTCCACGTACTCCTATATAGAGATGGAAAAGCATGAGTCAATGTTCTGAATAACCAAGAGAATGGTTCACAGGGTAGACGTTACCTCCGTCACTAGCAGGATCATCACCAGCCAAATCTATATCAGATGCTCGTGAAGCTACGCGAGGATTGCGGGCTAATCTCTTCCGCCTAGCAGTGGGGATCGAAGGTCTCGCCTGGGGAGGAGGACGGAACTCTTCATCCTGATCAACTGTGGTCCCTGAAACATCAAACCATAGTCAGTTTCAATACTTCTTGAAGATAGAAGGAAAAGATGAATCGCAAACCTCGCTCGGAAAAGTCTTCATAATCTTCAGGGTCTCCACCTGAAACCTTGTCTGCAGAATGAAAGGTCCTCTGTCCCTCTTCATCAATCCGACGAGTCTTGTTCCGTATCCTCTGTGCCCGAGCGTTTTCTCGAATCCTAAGGGAATCAATCTGAGAAGCCTCCACAGCCTCTATCTCTGCAATCGGCTTCACGGGGATAATCTTATTAGCTGCTAGCAACCATTTGCAGCTTAAGAAAGTGAGGTTCAACTGCCGATCAATACTCGGGAGACTGAACTTAGCACCAGTACAGCCAGTCACGGTCCACAACCATGCACGGAGACCGTCTACCAAACCACTATGGGTCCGAAGCTGCTGACGAGGATTCCCGACGTAAAGCTGATCATAGCCAAACTGGCGAGCGAATCGGTAGGGTAGATATGGCTCTATGAAGCACTGATCCCTCACCCGGAAAGTCAGATAGCCGAGCCTAATGTTCACCAGCCAGTTGAAGCAGCCGATGTCTAAGTGAGTCCGATACTCTCTCGGCCTCTCGACATCTATCAAACACTCGCCGTATCGGCCGGAGAACTGCGGAAAACAAGTGGAAAATGCCCAACACTTGTGGACCTGCAACTGCTGTTTGACATCAGAAAATCCGTGTCCCTCCCACCAGCCATTCTCAAGCAACTGTAACAGGGGAACAGAGTGGTCTGTGGCGTTCGATACCGACATCATATCCGAGCGGTGAAGGACGAACCAAGCCATCAAATAAGCGTACGGAAGCTCCACCTTAAGAGTGGGAATCTGACCTGGCAAATCAGTTTCCTTCCGTGTGAAGGCACTGGAAAGCTATCGAAGTCCCCGATGAATGTTAGCCACCATCACCGGAAGAAGTGAGAGTTCTTTCTTATAGGCGAGCTGAACTGCTGGGTAAAGTACCTCCAAGGGCAGGGCGTCGCCAGACTGATATGGAACCACACACTTTTTCAACCAGATAGCAAGAAAGCCGGCAAGAAGAGTCATCGGTCGAATCGGTGCGGTAGCATGCCACAAGAATGACTTGAACTTGGTCTTTGCAGGAAAGCCATCCTCAGGACTGCTAGTGGTGTAAGAGTGAGCGTCAATCTTCTTCAGTAGACTGTTCACCTCTGAAGGAGTGAGTGTGGCCAACTCACAAATATCCTCGCCAGAACTGCTCTCCAGATTCTTGAACAAGTAATTCGCAAATTGCTTCAGACTCACACATACCTTAGTCCTCTTTGCTAAAGGCTCGGACTGCGCCAAAGCAATATGATAGTGACAAGTGAGGTCCCATAGAGTCTCAACGGTCGGGCATGCGATCCTTCAATTGGCTCAATTCATGATTAGAGGGGAAATACTCCTGATACAACATCTGTCCCATGGGCAAGCCAGAAATCCTGTGCATCTCGTGGAGAGCCAAACCCAATTCCCCTTGTCGGGTCAGAAAAGTGTTCGAGTCTGGATTATAAAGCTCGAACAAAGCGCAGAAGTGCCTCGCGCTGACCGGCAAGCCATACATGGTGGCACGAATAGCTGCATATAAGCCACAAGCATGCAACTCTTCGCCCCATCGGCTCAAGACATATGTCGTCATACGGGTCCACCAAAACTTGTCCAAAGAATGGACCCAACCATAAAACCTGTGACGCGTCGCGGGCATCTCACGTCCTAGAGCAGCAAGACGGTTCCTCAAGGTAGAAGCGGTGGCGAGGAGCTCTTTACGTGGTGGCGCATCTAGTCCCACTACTTCGGGATGCAATCCGGTGATGTGACTCCTGCTCGAGCCAGGAACTGCCTGATGAGTGACGTAGCCGCAATGGACGCTCTCATGATCCTTCGTCAAGCACCACGACATCTCCCGTGTCACAGCCTGACGCCTGAGCTCAGTCAATGAGCGATGCCGAGGAATCTCTGGCAAGTATATGAAGCCACTGCCGGTCTTATGAAGCTACTGTTCAGCATCAATAAATACGGCTTTTGGGTCGTCGGCAGAATCACCAAATAAGAAATCGCTCTTCCGAAGAGGCTGAGTAGAGCTGGCGTCCTTCACAAAAGGCGCATCTGTAATCAGCTGGCGAATAGCTCGATGCCCACCTTCCCTCACCACTTGGGCAACCTCAGTCGATGTGCCCGAAGCAAATTGAGGAGTAACTGGAATAGGGGAAAGATCGTCGGAGATCGAGTAATACTCGCCACGACGCCCATATACTACGTGGGATGAGAATGATCCAGAAGGGTATCCCACTGCAAAATAAACAGTTAAACACTGGTTAGTCTCAATTATAAAAGGAAATTGAACTCATCTTACAAATAGCTAAGATAGAGTCATTGCCTTATAAAGGGTGAGACGATTTGGTCACATTGTGCAATCACAAAACAGGGTATGTCGACAACATATCCCTGCCTTATAAAGCGTAATGTAGCGTCAAATCGCCCCCTTTATTTTTGAGATATGGTTTTGACCAAGCAAAACATATCTTTAAAGTGTCGATCCTCACCAAGGAGAATCAAGGCTCTTCCCGATTGCCTCACCAAGGAGAACAACGTGGGGGTAAAAGGACCAATTTGCAAATTTTTAAGAAAAAAGGGGCTAATTTGAAAATTTCCAAATACTACCAAAAATAGCTCACCAGCGTAGGAAGGAGGCGCGCCATCAGCCGACATAGCAAGGGAACGACCTCTCGGGGCACGAGACATGATGGCCTGTAAAATAACTCAAGGGGTTAGATTCAAAAAATAATTTCAGCCCTAATTTTTGCATAAAACCCCTCAAAATTGTAATTTTTACCCCCTAAAAGATTAGCTCGAGGCGTCAAATCACACCCTCAACCCTTACATACAATCCCACGACTCTATACATTGGATCGAACATGAAAAAGATCAAGATTGTGGAGGATTTACCTAAAGAAAAGTTCGAGATCCAATAAAGATGAGATCTTTAAGGAAACTTGAACCACGCGCTCGAGGGGCCTGAGAGAAATTCTAAATATGGAGGTTTGGGGAGATTTTTCAGTCCAAGATCAAAAGGAAGACTAGATCTGGGACAACTATCAAGGTTTGAGGGAGAACAGATGCTCGAGGGAAGAGAAAATCACAAAATAGGTCAGGGGGGGCAGCCCTAGAAGAGAGGAAGAAAAGAAGAAAAAGAAGATAAATGGACCCCTTTTATAAGGTGAACCAGCCTTGAACCGGACCGGACCAAGTTGAACCGGACCGGACCAGTCCAAATCAGTCCAAATAGGGTTGAATCGAGCATCGAAACGACTTCAAGTCAACTGAGGGTCTCATCCTTGGTTTATTCCTGTCTCTCCCACACATTCGGAAGGAGCGGAAGAATTTTTTTTGAGCCAAATTACTGCCTTTTTGGCTCATTTTCAAGCCGGTTCAGCTCATTTTGGGCACGAAAATACTCCAATAAGGTATACGAGTATAAACTATTCTCTATTTTTATTGAAAAGTTCCTGGAGAATATTTTTCTAAAAAATATTCTTAAGGATAACTCAATAACACGACGCCGGACAACGCGTCGCAAATGAAGACTCAACGCCAACAATCGAGGGTTAGTTGTACGTCGAACCAATAAGCACAAGCTAAAAGATTGGAAAATCAGGAATCGACTTCAAGTTCAAATTCCGACAACGGTCAGACAATAAATGCAGCACCGGAATCCTTACAGACATTCGACAAAGCACCGAATAGCCTGAAGGAGTGAAGGAATACAGAACGAAGGTCATTTTTAGGTCCCGTTACACCAACGAAGGGAAGGGGCAATCACATCCAAAGCATTCCAGACTCTTCTATAAAAGAATGAGGCTGAAACGCTTTGGAGGGGGTATCTGTAGGCGTATAAAATTGCGCTTTGGAGGGGGTATCTGTAGGCGTATAAAATTGCCTATAGGTCCCTTAGCATAGCTCGGCACGATAATTCGACAAATCAACGGACGTTCGAGCAACGAGTCGACGAGGCACGTAAGCAACGGAATACGTTCGCATATGGAACCAATCCAACGGTTCGGAAAGTCAACGAGTCGTCCAACAATAAAATGGATTTGTACTCAAACACCGAGGCGGATTTACTGCTAAATAAAGACCCGGACTATCAAATCAAAGTCTGGACGAACCAAATGAAGAACCGAAAGACAGGAAATGACGAAAACCACCCTGGGGTGGCTCGGCATGAGCTGAGCCACCCCAAGGTGGCCGGCTCCCTTCCCCCCCTCTCTCTTGTGCACACGGGCACAGTTCAGAGAGCCTATAAATAGAGGGGGTCATTCATCATTTGAGAGGACTTTTTGGGGTTGAACTTTTGGAGAGCCGAAACTCTGCCGGATTGAGACCTCATCTTGGAGTTTTTTGAAGGCTTGAAGACTTGGACGTTCAGATCTAGTTCTCGGCGAGCACCCGCACCACAAAAGGCAGGAGTTCGAGGGAATCGAGATCTCAGATCTACGCTATTACACTCCGGATCAAAGCTTGGTCTTTGATCCCGAGATTCGAGCGGTTGTTTCCTTGGTGAAACAATCCTTCCCGACTATTATTTCCTTGGTGAAATAATACCCGTTATATTACGTAGATCTGCTTGGATCCAGATCTCGCGGTGGTAAACGGAATAACCATCGGTGCAGGCAAACAACCCACAAAAGCAAGAGACCGGATAACAGGATCTTGTGATTTGTTCGACAAATAAGGAAAGTTGTAATTTTTCTTTATTTTCTTTGATTTTCATTGTAACCGGCTCTTATAAAAAGACCGGATCTTTGTAACGCAAAAAGTTGTTAACCGAGATAGCAATGGAATCGTCAATGAAGAAAGATTTGATTTTTCCCGCGAACAATGACCGCTGGTAGAGTGCGTCCTGGGGTAACCACTAGGTGTTAGCCCTTATGTTTTGATGATAATTTATAACCACCATTATCGGTACTAATTGCTTGTTGAGTGATATTATAGTTAATATATATATCAAGCTTGTTAGTACCACTTATGGAGGATTGGATGGAATATGAGCTACAACGTCAATATCTATAGGAGGTGGAGGCAATGTGATGAAGCAAATGTTAATCAAGTACAACATATACAAGTGAAAGCTTCATCAAATCAAAGAAATATCAAGACTCAAAGAAATGACATTCTATGTGAGGATATTTGCTAGTTTTTCTTTTCTCTCTAGTGCTAGATTGTAGGCAAGTAGTTGTAGATTTCATTTGAAGCTATTCGGGATATCACACACACTTGCACACTTTAAAAACTTGTATTTTGGTTCTTTTGTCAAAATGATGTTTTCATAAATATGAGGACTTAAAATCTCTTTCAAACAAGTTTGTCAAAATGTTTATAAACTATTCTCAAAGTTTTACATTTTTTTGAATTTATTTGATAATTTTTAACAAAGTTCAAAGTGATATTTTCTGTGTGCATGTTTATGAGTCGACTCATGAACAGTATTGAGTCGACTCATAAACTGCCCCGTAGTTGTTATTTGTTTCTAAGGAGTCGACTCACAACATCATGAGTCGACCCATCAGGTTGAGTCGACTCATGACTGTCATAGGTCGACTCATAAACTGTGCTGGAAAATGTGTTTTGTTTCTGCTGAATCGACCAATGACCTCATGAGTCGACCAATGCATAATGATCGACTCATGAATTTTATGAGTCGACCCATAAGTTAATTTTTAGCCTGTAACGGCTAATTATGAGTCGACTCATGAATAGTACTGAGTCGACTCATAACACTGTAACGATGATTTTTGTACAGTTTCAGAATTCCTGTTTTTGGGGGATTTTGTCTAATTCTTTGGGGCTTTGGCTGCTATTTTCTTTCCTCATAAATACTCAACACCCCAACCACTTCAGAATTAAGCCTTTATTACAAAACTCTTATTTTCAAGTTTATTGTTTTTCAAAGAGCTTCAACTTTCATCTTGGTAATCAATGTTTCGTTTTCACATCCCAAGCTTCAAGTGCAATCTCTCTCCTTGCCATAGAGCTGTTGTAAGAGAGAGAAATTATTTATTTGCTACCATTGATTGTGTGGTGATCTCATGGAGATCAACTGTGTCGTGAGATCTCATGGAGATCAACTGTGTCGTGAGATCTCGTGGAGATCGCTGTGTAGAAGAAGTTCCGGCTTCCAAACCGGGTTGTGTAGTGGATTCTCCTCGAGAGTGGGGAGCAGGGACGTAGGCTAGAGAGCCGAACCTCTGAACACATCGCATGTCATTTGGATAACGATTTCTATCTTATCTCCCTTATTTTAGTATTATATTTTGTGGTGTTTGCTTGTCTTAATTTTTATTACATAATTATTGCCTTAAGACCCTAATCACCCCTTCTAGGGTTTAACAATTAGTATCAGAGCTTGGTCTCTATATTAATTTTTAGTCTAATCACCTTATAGAAAAGATCTTATGGAGGCTTCAATGAATGTTCATATGTTAGAAGGACAATCCACCACTAGACCCCCACTTTTCATCAGTAGTAATTTTGCATATTAGAAAGCTAGGATGAGAATCTATCTCCGTTGCATTGACCTTGACATCCTAGACATCATTAAAAAGAAATATGTAGAAAAGCCTAAAACTAGCTCTATGACCGATGGTGAGAGGCTCCAAGCCAATCTCAATGTAAAGGCTATGAATGCCTTAATTTGTGGCCTCACACCAAATGAATACAATAGGGTTTCTACTTGTACTACCGCATATGAGATTTGGACCAAACTTTGCATCACACATGAGGGAACCCCCCAAGTTAAGGAACCAAAGATTAGTGGGCTTATGCATGATTATGAATTGTTTAAAATGCTTCCCAATGAATCCATTGATGCTATGTTTTCTCGCTTCACTAATATTATCAATGAATTACATGGCTTATATAAGAAGTTGTCACCCCAAGAGATGAACTACAAGATTCTTTGATCATTGTCTCCGGTGTGGGAACCCAAAGCTACGGCCATAGAGGAAGCTCACGATCTCCCCACACTTCCCCTTGATGGTCTTATTGGCAAGCTCAAGGTCCATGAGAAGAAAATCAAAGAGAAGGAGAAGGAGGAAGAACCCCCACAGGTAATCGAGGAGCCATCCCAAAAGAAGACAATTGCTCTTAAAGGAGCTATTGATGACTCCTCCTCCTCGGATAGTGAAACCGATGTTTCTAGGGAAGTGACTCACCTCTCTAGAAGAATTTCTAAACTAATAAAATTAAACAAAAATCTTAACCGATCTAACAACAATTTTTCTCCTTGTATAGGAAAATGTTTTGAGTGCAATGAACCGGGTCATCAAGCTAAGGAGTGCCCAAAGATCAAAGAAAAATACTTGAAGTACAAGAAAAAAGAGGGTGATGTATGTCGGATGGGATGAATCCGAGCCAAGTGACTCGGATAGCGATGAGGAGGGAGCTAAGTTTGCTCTTCATGACCATAACATTTGTTTTATGGCCAATGAAGATGAGGTAATTATATCCGACTCCGAAAGCGAATCTTTTTATATACAATGTAATCTAGCTACCGCATCAGAAGAGTTAAATTTTGAATTTAAAAGAGTAGTTAAAGAATACAATTCATTTAAAAAATTGCATGCTTCCATAGTTGAGCAATTACAATCCTCTCTTGCTCAAAAAGACGAATTATTAGGAGATCTTGAGTTTGAAAACAAACAATTAAAATCTAAAATTGAAAGACTAGAAATTGTTAATGGTAAAATTAAAGCCACTCATGCATATTCTAGACATTACCGTTTCAAAGAAATGAACATTATAGATCATATGCTTCTACACATAACAAACACTTTGTGTGCACATATTGCATGAAGCATGGTCACATATCCACCCATTGTAGAATTAAGAATAATGTGAATGATTATAATATGGCATGGGTACCCAAAGGTACCAAATACACTAACTCCTCAGGACCCAAGAATTGGGTACCTAAAGTTTCTACATCATCTTATGTAGGGAACATCACAAAAACGATGTAAAGGAATGTAGTACCTTGATAGTGGTTGCTCACATCACATGACGGATAACAAAGAGCTATTTACAACTCTATCAAGGATTGAAGGAGGCAATGTCTCCTTCGGTGGCGGTGAGAAAGGTAAAATCATTGGCATTGGTAGTATTGGTAAGATTCCTTCTCCCGTTATAGAAGATGTTTATTTGGTTAGAGGCTTGAATCATAATCTTCTTATTATTAGGCAATTAAGTGATAAAGGTTTTGATATCTCTTTTAAACCGGATAATTGCACTATTAGCATGAATGGAAAAATTGTTTTTGTTGCTAATAGAAAATCTAATGTATACATTTTTGAGATGAATGAATTAGTTTATCAAGATGTAAAGTGCCTTGCGGAAATTGATGAGAATCCATAAAAGACTTGGTCATGCCAATATGGAATTGATATCCAAGCTATCCAAAAGAAATCTTGTAAAGGGGTTACCAAACTTACACTTCATCAAGGATACCGTTTGCGAAGATTATGCTAAAGGTAAACAAACCAAATCTATCTTCAAATCCATCAATGAGGTATCAACTTCTAAACCTTTGCAATTATTACATCTTGATCTATTTGGTCGTATGCGTGTTACCTCTCTAGGAGGAAAACACTGTGTTTGTTGTTGTTGATGATTTTTCTCGCTTTACTTGGACAATCTTTCTTAAAAATAAAGATGAATGCTTTGAGGAATTTTCCTTTTTAATAAAAAGAATAGAAAATGAAAAAGATTTAAAAGTTGTTAAAATTAGAAGTGATCATGGTGGTGAATTTTAAAACAATTTTTTCAATGATTTTTGTGGACATCATGGTATAACTCATGTATTTTCCGCCCTAAGAACACCACAACAAAATGGTGTTGTTGAACGAAAAAATCGTACCATACAAGAGATGGCACGTACTATGTTAAATGCTTTTGTTTTGCCTAAATATTTTTGGGCGGAAGCCGTTAATACGGCTTGCCATGTTTTAAATCGTGTTTTGATTAGACCCAAGCTCAAGAAAACTCATGAACTCTTTTATAACAAAACTCCATTTATTGGGTATTTTTGTATCTTTGGTTGTAAATGTTTCATTTTAAATACAAAAGATCACCATGATAAATTTGATTCAAAAATTAATGTTGGCTTTTTCTTAGGATATGCACCTAGAAGTAAGGCTTATAGGGTCTTCAACAAAAGAACACTTGTTGTTGAAGAGTCTATAAATGTTACTTTTGATGAGACTAATATTGGTTTACAAGATGGTTTGCTTAGGAATAATGATGATGATGATATTAAGGGAGGATTGGAAGGCTTGCAACTAAATAAAACATCGTCAATAGACACACAAAAGGATGTGGAAAGCGTCAACACTCATGAACAAGTAGAACTTCTCAAA
Source organism: Asparagus kiusianus (assembly GCA_022839385.1). Classification (NCBI taxonomy): domain Eukaryota; kingdom Viridiplantae; phylum Streptophyta; class Magnoliopsida; order Asparagales; family Asparagaceae; genus Asparagus; species Asparagus kiusianus. The sequence continues at coordinate 2,501 of BQKN01067079.1, read as the reverse complement.
GCATGGAAATTTACATCAAATCATGCAAAGGAGCAAATTATAGGGAGTCTTTCACAAGGAGTTCTAACCTGCTCAAAGGCCTTGAGTGAATGTGGTAACATTGCTTTCTTATCTCAAATAGAACCTAAAAAGATTAATGATGCTTTAAAAGATGAGTTTTGGGTTTTAGCTATGCATGATGAACTAAACAATTTTCAAAGAAATAATGTTTGGAAACTAGTTCCTAGGCCTAACAATGTGAGTGTGATTGGAACAAAATAGGTTTTTAGAAACAAACTTGATGAACATGGTATTGTAACGAGAAATAAAGCTCATTTAGTTGCCCAAGGATACAATCAAGAGGAGGGCATAGACTATGATGAAACCTTTGTACCGGTTGCAAGGTCAGAATCTATTAGAATGTTTTTAGCTTTTGCAAGTTTTAAGAAATTCAAATTATTTCAAATGGATGTTAAAGTACCTTTTTAAATGGTTTTATAGAAGAGGAAGTATATGTTGAGCAACCCCCCGGTTTTGTGAATCATTCTTTTCCTAATCATGTTTACCGGGTTTAAAAAGCTTTATATGGGTTAAAAAACAAGCTCTTAGAGCTTGGTATGCTCGCCTCTCTAGTTTTCTTATTGAAAATAATTTTTCTAAAGGGAAATTTGATAATACACTCTTTGTAAGAAAAAGAAAAAATAATTTTATTTTAGTTCAAATATATGTTGATGATATCATTTTTGGTGCCACTAATGAAACTTTATGCAAAGAATTTTCTAAAGTTATGCAAGATCACTTTGAGATGAGTATGATGGGAGAGCTCACATTCTTTCTCGGGCTCCAAGTCAAGCAAACTAATGATGGGATTTTCGTTTCTCAAAGTAAATATGCTAGAGAATTGGTGAAGAAGTTTGGATTGGAGAACTCTAAGCATGCACAAACTCCCATGAGTACAAGTATCAAGCTTGATGAGGATGATAGTGGTGAGGATGTAGACCAAAAACGATACCGAGGTATGATAGGTAGTCTTCTTTACCTTACTGCTAGTAGACCCGATGTCATGTTTAGTGTATGTGTGTAAGACCCCGTTGATTTTGATAATTCATATATGTGAATATTAGAGAAACGCAATATTTAATATATGATAAAATATCTTCATGGTATGGTTGTACATGAAAACTAGTGTTTTGAGTTTATGAGGATGTGGATATGCCTCAGGTATGAGGTTGAGTTGCAAATTTGCAAATCGTGTGCAACAGAAATCGAAGAATGCAGTTTTTAGTCCATGAGTCGACCCATGATATGTCATGAGTCGACTCATCAGGTTGAGTCGACCCATGACTATCATGAGTCGACTCACAATATCAAGTCCTGTTGCCATTTAGCTTCTGTTGAGTCGACTCATGAATTATGAGTCGACTCATGACCCATAAGTCGACCCATAATATACCATGAGTCAACTCATCGTGGATTTTTGGCTTTTCTCAGTTCGGGTCTGTTGGGTTTCGGGTCGGTTTTATCTACTCATATATATTTCCCTCCACCCGAAAACACTCTTTTTCATCAGCAAACCCTAGAGAAACCCTAGCCTCCTCTCCCCCTCAAAACCCTAGCTCGTGTTTGGGTATTCTTGGGCGATTTTTTTGGGATTTTCAGCAGCTCTTTGTGGATTGCAGCGAAGGGGATTGTTCATCATCACATCTGAGGTGAGTAACATCTCGCCCAACCCTTCTCCTATGTTTTTAACAGTTTACAAATGTTTTTCAAGAGTTTTATTGAGCCTAAGACTTACTTTCAAGTATAAATCAATGTTCTTGTTAGAGTGAATGGTAGAAATCATGTGTTTCAGATTTTAAATCCTCACCAACGAGTTTTTGAGGAAACCCAAATCTGGAAATATTTTTAAGGAATAAAAATATGAGTTTTTTTGTTTTCTTTTTGATTAAATGCCCTCTTTCATGTTTAAGGATTAAATGTTAGATTTAACATATAAGTAATTGTTTCTCATGCTAGATATGAATTTCTCACTGTATCATAGTCTAGAATTGATAGCTATAGAGATGTAGATCAGTATAATGGGAGGATGGATCGAGTTGGCGATTTTAACTTGTGTCATATGCAGATTTCAGCCCGTAAGTCGACTCACGACTCATCATGAGTCGACTCATCGGGTTGAGTCGACCCATGACTATCATGAGTCGACTCACGAAGTCTGGATACGTTGTCATAAGCGTCTGTTGAGTCGACTCGTCAATATGCGAGTCGACCCATAAGTCATGAGTCGACTCATGACTGACGATGAGTTGACTCACGAAGTAATTTCCTGTTATTACAAGTTTTTGCTGAGTCGACCTGTAACGGATCATGAGTCGACCCAGGAGACATGAGTCGACCCACAAATGAGCACGAGTGGACTCATCACAGTATTTCCTGTTTCGTTCGTGTTTCTGTTTAATCTTTTGTTGTGCACTGTATATATATATACATATATATATATACATATATACATATATATATAC
>BQKN01067078.1:0-10340 GCA_022839385.1 Asparagus kiusianus | reverse complement strand
AAAAATAAGATTAAGAAATTATACGTAGACAACATATTATAATACATGAAGTATTATAAAAAACCCAAAAGTTTTAAAATTTGCATATAATAGCCTTAAAAGTTTAAAATTACACAAAACACCTTGACTTTTTAAAACTTAAAAACAAACATGATATCTAAAAATTTAAAACTTGTAATTAACACCCTCAACATTTTAAAATTTGTAGAAACAACCTCAAAAGTTTAAAGGGTAAATTACATTTATATACCCTATGTGTTTCGCTCTTGAAACAGTTATATACCCTAAGTAACAAAATATAGCAAAAAAATACCCTGAGTTGGTAAAAATTTGCAAGTTGGTACCTTCAGTTAACCAGTTGTGAGAATATTCTCTAGAATATTCTCACGTGCTGAATCTATGACCATCTTGAATACTTCTTACCCTCATTTTTGTATTATTTACTGTATTACCTACCCCCCTCACCCCCACCCTACCCCCCACCCCGTAAATTAGATTATTTTCATCTTCTTCTTTTCGTGACCTCCAACTTCTTCCTCTTTAATATTGGGTAACAGTAGAAAATAAGAGCTTTCACTATGGTGGGGGGCGGTTAATTCTTGAGGGGCATTATTGTCCTTTCATGTATTTTTTAACACCGTTAGCTAAATTTAAACAGTTACCAACTCAGGGTACTTTTTTGCTATGTTTTGTAACTTAGGGTATATAACTACTAAAGAGCAAAACAAATAGGGTATATAAGTGCCATTTAGCCATGTTTAAATTACAAAAAAACATTCTAAAATTCAGATATTTCAAAACTTAGAAACAACATAGATAGATTCCAGGGATTACCATTAGGCACATAGAAATTTCAAATTAGTAAAAAAAACCTCAAAGGTACAAAAATTACAAAAACTCTCTTAGAAATAAAAAATTATTAAAAAATTCTGAAATTTTAAAACTTATAACTGGTACACATTAAATTTAGAAATTATCAACAAATTGCTAAAAATTTAAAATTTTAAAAAACAACCCAAAATTTTAGTAATTATAAAAATACCTTCAAATTTTTAGAATTACGAGAAATATGCTAACATTTAAAAACTTATCACCAATACATGAAACATGAAAATTATAAGCGCTCAACTTAAAATTTAAAATTTTTATAAAACACTATCAAAGTTTAAAAGTTGCAAAACACACCCTCAAAAGTTTAAATCACAAAAAGGCTAAAATTTGGCAAAGAAAAGAGGAAATGTTTGATATTATTACATTAAGATATAATAGGTTAGCATTAATTGATTCTAATGTATAAACATTTATCTCTAATGTTGATAATATTTATTTATAAAATAAAAAAATACAAGGAGTTATGTATAGAGAAACTATCAGAAAGTTTATCCTTTAAAAAACTAAGTTATTTTTATTTCAAATGGAGAAGTGAAGGAAATAAACTTAAAATTCAGAAACATTCATGAATCACCTGAATTGACATTGATAAAAAGCCTATCGAGCAAAGAAGCACTAACTGAGTTCTCCTTGAAGAACATATTGAACACTTATGTTCTAATTAAAAAATTATTATTCATGAAAAGTACAAGAAAAATTAGTAAGTACTTATAAATTTTCATACTTTATTCTAAAAATACCGAATGAATCATAAACTTAATATAAAATTTTATATAAATAATCTTACAATAGAAACTAAAGTGAATCCATTGGTCAACTACATTCTACATTGCGAGGTATAATAAACTAGATAGATGAGAAAAAATCACTATAATGGACAAAAAATATGCAATAGTGGCACGACTCTACAAGTATCCTTATTTGGGGATATGACTACCAACGAAAGATCAATTTTTAAGAACACGATCAAAGATAAGCATGTAATAGTACTATCAGATTTCAAGATCTTTAAATATGAAGGTAATATATTTTATAACTAAAATTCTTATTAAAGGTCACTAAATATAAAATTCATCTTATACATGTCTCAAATTTGTATAAAAGATATGCATGTCATCGTAAAGTGTGTTAATAATATATCAATTTATCGAAGAAATAAGAGATAGATAAGCAAACCAAGCAAACATCTATATAACACGATAAAGAAAAGATACTACACTTTAAAGCTAATATGCAGTGCTCATTCAGAACAAGCTGCTAAAACAAAAGCATCTCCATCAAGGCTCTTTATAAATACAACAAAAATTTAAATTATTTAATATTTTTAAAAATAGCTTAATTTTTTGAGTAAAATTAGGAATCTTTAGAAGTGAGTTTTATGAACTCTTTTACTTTTTTATATGGTTATGTGGATGCTTTTATCATATAAAAGTGTAATAGAGTTAGCATTAATTTTTATTTTATGATTTTTTCTAAAGTCTATCAGTGATTAGCAACAAAATTTATATTCTCTTTAGTTTCATTCTAGCCCACTTTTAATTAATTATCTTGTCTTATTAGCTTCAATTATTCATCCTTCTTTTATAACATTATCTTTTCAAGTGTTTTTCACTTTTATAACATTATACCTTCTTAAGTCAAGCTTGGTTTCATGCCGATCTAAATAACGCGAAAATTCAAATTAGCTTTAGATTATAGTTATTTCTTGTCAATTCAATTATTACATAAAAATTTTAAAGTTGGTGTAGCCCATTCAAACAAACACTAAAAAAATAATAATCACAATAGTAAAGTTTGAAAACATAAGTGACAAACACAATCAAAGTGGAACTGAGAAACAAATTTTAGTAAAAAAATAAGTCAAAAATACTTAATCATAATATTTAATCACATGCATTGCACGTGCATAAATCCTAGTTACTTAAAAATGGTTAGTGCCTTAATAAGTTCATATATAGATGTTAAGAATGTGCTTTTGATGTTAAATAATTGACCAAAATAAAGTATATAAAAATTGGAAAATGAATGAGAAAATATTAATATGAGCCAAGCTAAAAATGAATCTAAATGAAAACTAAGATTGGCCAAGAAAAAATTGACAATAAGGTTGCTGATAGCGGATCGCGGCGCGTGAGATGTGGGACAGAAGAAGGTTTTTACACCTAACCTCATCCGTCTGTCCAATTGCAAAATAAGAGACAATTGTATTGTATATAAGAATTGAAGTAAATGTATGTCTTCAGAGATTAATTGTGCATTGCTAAGATATTTGTTTTGATATAATTACATATTTGATGCAAATATAGTCCGTCCTTTGTTGTTAAAGTTTTGAACATTCAAATATTATATTATGTTAAGAATGAAATGAAGACATAATACATCCATATGCTATGTAAAGTTCGAATAAACTATGATCGGGTGGCATGGAATGAAGACTAAATAACCGTTTGGACAAAGTTTGTCCAAACGGTTATAAACATTTGGACTAAACTCTGCCCAAACGGTTTAATCAATTACATGATATTGTTGGTAAATTCTTATTCCCATCTATTGACAACTAAGAGTCATAATCAAAATTTATGAATTAAACAAATATATTTGAATTAAACAAATAACAACCACAAAGATTCCAAATCAAAATTTATGGACAAATTTCATTTGTTTCATGTTGTTTCAGCTGTAATTGAACATATTATTTAACTATTTGAACAGATAATTTCTATGATCAAATTTGATATGTTGGATAGATTTGTTAAAATTTTCCTAGAATATAAAAAGTACACTGGTTGGTACCGAATCTTTCTCATATTCACCTCATGATCAACACAACCAGTCTAATCATAAATTGCCATTTTCTCCTCATCTCCAAGAATTTAAATCACCTTCTACAGCAGCTGAAATTTCTACTTAGCTTCTTGGCATATAAAGAAACAAATGAAGTTAAAAGAACAGTCCATATGGCTAGGTCGCTTATAGCATAAGAAATGACTAATACAAAATAAATCAGTAAGCACAATATCACCAGGATTCTTATCTGGATGAAGCAGCAAGGCCAACTTGTAATATGCCTTCTTAATTTGCTGTTGGGTTGCTGTTTTCTCCACACATTCTTAAAACTCTCTGATTTCCTATAAATAATGTTGTTTGGTGGAAAATTTGCAGTAAAAAGACAATGAAAGAAAATTTGATTTGTATTCACTCAAAATCAATTACAATTTGGATTCCGGTTACAAAAGAGAGGAGAATGAATTTGACTCTCCCCTTTGTTTAATTCTGGGTTCTTCACGGTGGCGATGGAGTGCCTCCCTCGATTGATCGCGTCGAGTTTGCTCTCCGTTGACGATCCGAACGTCTTGATTCACTGGAACGTGGTCTTCTCCTCACGATTTGACGCTGTGGAGAACTTGCGTGGCAAGTCTTAAAACTCTAACCGAGTTTAGAAGAACTTACAGGGCAAATTTGAAACTCTGACCGAGTTTAGAAGAACTTGCAAAGCAAGTTTTAAAACTCTGGACGAGTTGATAACTCAGATCGAGTTTGAAACTCTATGAAAGAGTTGATTTAAACCGAAAGTTCGGTTAATAAGCCAAGGCCGAATAATCTCAAAGGCTTCAATAAAAGCCTTCCAAAATGATTCAAGAGCTCCTTCAAGTCGCTGATCTCCAAAGCTCCTTGTTGCTGCAGAAAGCGGCAAGATGGCCGATCAGGGATCCCAAAAAGTCAGCCCAAAAAGCGGATCTAAACTCAGTTGAGTTTCCCACCCTTTATAGGGGATTTAGGGGCGTAACCGCCCCCTTAAATATCTTTTTAATGAGGGTTTAATGGGGTGTAACTGCCCCTCATAAATCTCTCCATGATAGGTAGTGATCCCCTAAAATTTTGGAGAGAAAACGGTTCTGGAACCGTTCAAATCGTGCTTGAACGAGTCAAAACGCTGAAAACAGCGTTCTGGGCCCGAACTGTGCGTTTCTGGACCTGAAAACGCACAGCTGAGGCTGAAAACGCACAGCTGAGGCTGAAAACGCACAGTTGGCCTGAAAACGCACAGTTGGGCCTGTAAACGCACAGTTGGCCTGAAAACGCACAGTTGGCCTGTTTCAGGCTGAAAACGCACAGTTGAGCCTGTAAACGCACAGTTGGCCTGAAAACGCACAGTTGGCCTGTTTCAGGCACAGTTGGGCCATTTTAGAGATTAACTCTGCGTTTTGATGTTGAAAACGCAGAGTTGAGCCTGTTTAAAGGCTGAAAACGCATAGTTAGGCCGTTTTAGAGATTAACTCTGCGTTTTGATGTTGAAAACGCAGAGTTGAGCCTGTTTAAAGGCTGAAAACGCACAGTTAGGCCGTTTTAGAGATTAACTCTGCGTTTTGATGTTGAAAACGCAGAGTTGGGCCGTAGCTCTGCGTTTTGATGTTATATCACAAGGATAACCTCTGTGTTTTGACGTTATAACGTTGGTTCGACCTGTGCGTTTTGACTCTGTAATGCAGAGGTGAACCTTAGGCGGGCTTGGCGAGCTTCAGGCTAAGTCCAATGTTCTGACGAAGTCCGGTCTTGCAGACGGACTTCTTGCTACGAAGAACAGGTCATAACTTTCAAACCGTACGTCGGAATTGGACGAATTATATATGAAAATCGGCTATCTCGACGAGATGAATCCATCCGAACCGAGCCAAAGGCTTCGGTTCTCTTCCTCTATTTTGCCAAATTCCTTACGGTTTGGGAGATATCTGTGTTCTAATATGAAGAGACCGTCGATTTATAGTCTCTTTTGCTAGAGCGTCACAAAGATCGTCACCTTGTAACCTTCGTCTGGGCTCCTTGATAATATGAGAGTCGTCAGATTATAACTCCCGATGTTGATTGTGAAGGCTGTTGAATTGGGGCTTTCATTAGTTGTTGTGAAGGTCGTCAATTTGTAACCTTCTACGTGAAAGTCCTCAAATTGTAGTCTTTTGGAAGTCGTCAGATTGTAACTTCCATCATCGGTGTTTGATGGGGGATAAGCTATCTATTGTGATTTTTAGACAGCCTACAAATGTCAAACCTATTAGATTTACCTGGGGGGAAAATGCCAGAAACATGCTTGCTGAATGTCTCAGAATGGAAACTAAAACCTTCACCCTGCATCACAACTTCTTAGATCAATACTTAAAGATACCAACCTTTCAAATTGCATGAAGAGTAAGTATATCAAAGTGAAAATTATATTCTTAAGTACAACTCCTTACTTCCTTCTAGAGGTTTGTTTTAAAACAAATTTAATTTTGATTGAGTTTCAAAATGTTGAGTGACTTGAGAATGTCAAAAACAGAGAACTGTTTGAAGCTGGAAAAGAGCATGTTATGAAAATGAAATGCATATTTTTCCTATTTGAGGCTATAACACAAAGCATCCTTGGTAGAGATGGCATAAGAAGATTGGCATGCCGAGGATGAAATAAAATTGCCCAGCAAAAGTATTTCCGAGAAGTTTGTACAAAATGGTCAGAAAACATTAATATCTGACTTAGTTTTTCTGTAGCTTGATGTCAAATAGTAAATTCTTTTAAATGTGATATTGGTTGGTCTTTGGGTGATATCTGACATGCTAGCAGGAGCATGTCTCAAATCTAGTGAATCAGGAATGGAAAATAATAGAAGTATATGCTATCTATCAGAAAAGATCTACGATTATCAATACGAAGAAGCAACATATGATGCAAATGAAACAAATGCACCTATTCTTGCAAGTCGATTCACCCATTTTGGAATTAAGTTGCCAGTCAATTTAAAACGTATGTCCTTGCAGGAGTGATTGCAGTTCTTTCCAATCAAATGGTAGGTATCACCATTGTAGTTGACAGAGTTAAGCTCCATAAAGTCTCTTACCTGCATAGGATCTAAGCATGTTGTGCCCATGTATATTGATTTCCTAAACCTGAAACCTGGACATTGTCGAGGCTCCACCTCAAACACCCCACTTGTCGGATAGTCATGTGACTCATGTGCCCCAAATGCATGCTCTACACCATGAACTGTGAGCACATACATCAAACATTAAAATGCTGCAAAAAAGTAAACAAAGAGTTCTACAACACAATTACCAATGTGTTAATTATCCTATATCATACTATTACTAAGTCTTATTTTTCTAGACTAAGCAAGGATCAATATTTAGATCAGTCTTGAATTTTACTTTATGTGGGATTCTATATCATGTAGAGAATTATTCTTTGATAGATGCTTAGTCATGTTGACAATTATCTATAAACCATCTAATTGTTTAGTGGGAGAAAGAATGAAGTTATTATTTTTCACCATAAGTAAACCTTATATTGTCTTTGTCTTCTACATGTCCTTATCAATGCTTTTGTTGCAAAGGGACTGACCAATCTCTCTTAGCGAATCAATCAATCTTATACAAAATAAACAAGGTTGCTGATAGCGGATCGCGTCGCGGCGCGGCGAGGTACCGCTAAGGCTATTGCGGCGAAATAGCGGCAAATAGCGCACAATCAAATAGCAGTCAAATATAAATATATTTAAATATGCTAAATAATAAAATCATATAAAAATCTAACAATCATGAAAATTAACGTCATACTTTTACCGTGCTAACCAAACAGCCCCACGCGAATTTTACCCTAAAAGTAGCGGGATGTAGAACTTGGGCACAAAAAACCCAATTTACTAAACAAATCTCCTACAGTTAAAAACTTCAAAAATTCAATTTTGAAACAGTAACTTAAAAAATCTCCCGCAGTTAATAAACAAATCTCCCGCAGTTAAAAACTTAAGAAATTCAATTTTGGAACAGTAACTCAACCTTTTCCATCTTTATTTATTTACCCCTAGGGCCATTCTTTTATCTCCTCCCGAGGTCTGACACACTCCCACTTAGCCAGGCCCATCTCCGCACATGCGCTCTCTCTCTCTCCCCAATTCATTCGAATTCCCAGAATACCACCAGCGACAAAACCCACCTTCTTCACTCTGCTCTTCCGTCAAACCCCACGCTCAGCGACAATGAGTCTCCCCCTCCCCCCTCCTCCCCAACCTTTTCCATCTTTATTATTTACCCCTAGGGCCATTCTTTTATCTCCTCCCGAGGTCTAACACACTCCCACTTAGCCAGGCCCATCTCCTCACATGCTCTCTCTCTCTCCCCCCCAGTTCATTCGAATTCCTAGAACACCACTAGCGAAAAAACCCACCTTCACTCTGCTCCTCCGTCAAACCCCACGCTCAGCGACAATGAGTCTCCCCCTCCCCCCCTCCTCCTCCCCCTCCCCCTCCCCCTCCCCCCTCTCCTAACCCTCACCACCGACGCCACCACCCTCGCTCTCTACAACAAATGCCCAGAGACAGTCACAGTGAATGAGAGATGAGGAAGTGAGAGAGGCAGAGATCGAGAGGCACGGAGTCGACGCTGGAAGTCATCACCGGCGGCGGTATTGACAGCGCTGAAAGTCGTCGCCAGAGGACAGAGATCGAGAGGCACGAAGTCGAGAGACAGGCGGCTAGGGCAGATTTTTGTTCGGGAATAAGAGGTGAGAGGATTTAGGTGTAATGAGTTACGGGTACGGGTTGGGTTCGGTTCGGGTTCCTCATTATAAACTGTAGCGGAAATTAACGCTTTTCACCGATTTTCACCGCTTATTCGCGCTATCGCCCGCTATTCGAGCAAATAGCAGTTTTCTCCGCTTAATCACGCCGCGAACCCCTTAAGCGTTGCGCTGACCCCCCGCGACCGCGAGTAGCGCGCTATAGCGCCGCTATTCGCCGTTATTTACAACACTGCTTTTAGCGCTAAAATTTCAAATGTGTAACTAGTTTACAAGGTATGTCAACAATGGCAACAGTTATATTAGTACTTATCCATGATTGAATCTCTGCAATGTCCACGTAATGCCAACCTTTTATTTTTATGCAGACTATGTGCTGTCAAAACAGGGATATAAAATTATAAAACAAATTAAAAGTTAGAAAATTCTGGCCTGATCGGGAGCAGTCGTGATAACACTGCCCTAGAAGATTAAGGACCCGCCTATCGCCCTGGCGCAGTTTGTCCTCTCTCCCCTAGCGGTAAAAACCCCCGGAATCGGCCGGCCTCTGCACTCGGGCGTGAGTCACAGAGCTTATGCTCAGACGAAAACGGTTGCCCAAAGAATAGAAAATATGTAGCCGAAATTTCTTGGAGGTATAACAGTAGAGGAAGAAGAGAGTTTAGAAGAATTACTCTTCGTTGGTGTGTATCAGAATGAGCTCCAGGCCTCCTTTTATAGGTGATGAGAGGTGTAACCCCCGCTGAATCCAAGGGACCGTTACGCACCAGTTATGCTTTCGTTACCAGCATGCAGCCGTTACAGAATGTGTAAAACGTGCAAAAATAAAAGCTTGAGAAGCAAAAAGGTGTGCGTGTGCGGCTGCGGCGTGGCGCGCATGCGGGCGAGGCGTGGCGAGGCGTGGCGTGTGTGCGCGTGTGTGGTAGAAATGCAAAGCCCACAAAACCCAAAATACTATTCAAAGCCCAATAAGGAGAGAACCATTATATACCCTTCACTATTCATTTCATTTTCCAATGTGGGACTATTCACAAAGGCAAAATTGCCTTTTCATGAACAAGTTTTCCAACACTATGCACGTTTGATGGAGCCACTAGAAGTTTGATAAAGCCATTCCAGGCATCCAAGAGGGATTAGGAGCTAAAAGTACAAACAAGACAAGGTTTAGGTCATAGGATGATTGAGAACCAGGAACTTTGATCATGATTCATCATGTAAACTGTTTAAAACCCATGCATGCCAAATGTTTTGGATTTAAATGTAGATTCAAACAACCATACTACTTGCCATCCATTTTCTCCCAGTTTAATTGTACAGGCAAGAAATCGTAGACACTACCAAGGGTATAGGTCAACTCAACTTGAGTGGGACTTTGTTGGGGATCACATGAAGATAACTTTCGAGGATCTTACAGAAAGAAACCGTAGTGTGATTATGATTTAGTTACTTTATTTCAGAAATTTTAGTTATAACCTTATCTATTTTTATGTAAACTTGGATCCTTTCAAGGTTATTGATAGCGGATCGCGGCGCGGCGCGGCGAGGTACCGCTAAGGCTATTGCGCGCTATTGCGGCGAAATAGCGACAAATAGCGCACAGTCAAATAGCGGACAAATTTAAATATATTTAAATATCCTAAATAATAAGAAAATTCATAAAAAATCTAAAAAATCTATAAATGCATACTTAATGCCTAAACATGAAATAGATGTGTAATAATTACATAACATTAACAAAGTACTATAATTATAAAGATTAAAGAATGAAAAAATGTACCTGTTTATCCAAAAGACCGTTATTTGTCCCATTTCTTCAACTTTCAAGTCTCTAATATGAAAATACTCAACAAAAAAAACATGATTAGTAAGTTAGTAATATCATCATTAAATTAAATGGATTTAC
>BQKN01067077.1:0-12030 GCA_022839385.1 Asparagus kiusianus | reverse complement strand
TGTCTTGGACTTGATATTTGCTTTCATTTTTGATGAAGCCTCTTGTATGTATGGTGCTCTTGATAGCTTTGCTTCATCGTATTGCCTCCACCTCCTTTGGATATTATCATTGAAGCTCGTATTCCATCCAATCCTCCATAAAAGGTGCTAATGATATAAAATCTACAATATAGCTCAATAAACAATTAGCACAAATAATGGTGTTTGTAAATCATCATCAAAACAAAGGACCTAACAATCTCCCCCTTTTTGATGATGACAAACAACTATTATGCAAGAGCAAGTAAAAGCAATTATTTGGCTTGTAGATAGTTGCTCCCCCTATCTATGAAGCTCCCCCTTACTATGTGCACAAAAAGAGGAGATTTCTCTCCCCCTTTGGCAACATCAAAAAGGGGTAAAAAGAAACATAATAGGCATGCTAGAAAACCCACACAACATCAAAAAGAGGATTTTTTAAAGAATACACATGCCTAAATCATTCCTAATACGGCAAAAATCAACTTCACAAAGGGGTTTGGTAAAGATATCCGCTAATTGAGATTTGGTGTCAATATACACAAGCGAGATATCTTTCCGCTCGACATGGTCACGCAAGAAGTGATGCCGTACATCTATATGTTTGGTTCTAGAATGCAAAACAGAATTTTTTGAAATATTGATAGCACTAGTGTTATCACAAAAGATTTTTGTATCATGAAAGTGCAAATCAAAATCAACCAAATATTGTTTCATCCACAAAAGTTGTGCACAACATAAGCCGGCGGCAATGTATTCCGCTTCCGTAGTGGACAAAGCAACACAATTTTGTTTCTTGGATGCCCAAGATACAAGTGAGTGGCCCAAAAATTGACAAGTACCACTCGTACTTTTGCGGTCCACTCTACAACCGGCAAAGTCGGCATCACAATAATCACAAAGATCAAAAGATGTATTTTTAGGATAAAACAAACCAAGTTCTAAAGAACCATTTATGTATTTGATAATCCTTTTAACCGCAATCAAATGAGATTTTTTAGGAGAAGCTTGAAAACGTGCACATGCACAAACACTAAACATGATATCCGGCCTACTAGCGGTGAGATAAAGAAGACTACCTATCATACCTCGATATAGCTTTTGGTCTACCTTTTCACCACTTTCATCCGCATCCAATTTGATGGTTGTGCTCATTGGAGTTGGGGCATGTTTTGAACTTTCCATCCCAAATTTCTTCACCAATTCCCGAGCATATTTGCTTTGTGATACGAAGATGCCATCATTGGTTTGTTTGACTTGGAGGCCAAGGAAGAATGTAAGCTCTCCCATCATACTCATTTCAAATTGATTTTGCATAACTTTAGAGAAATCCTTGCATAAAGATTCATTAGTAGCACCAAAAATAATATCATCCACATATATTTGAACTAAAATGAAATCATTTTTCCTTTTTCTAACAAAAAGAGTATTATCAATAGTTCCTTTTGAAAAACCATGTTCAATGAGAAAACTTGAGAGTCGAACATACCAAGCTCTAGGAGCTTGTTTCAAACCATATAAAGCCTTTTGTACCCGGTAAACATGATTAGGAAAGGCATGATCTATAAAACCGGGGGGTTGCTCAACATAAACTTCTTCTTCAATAAAACCATTTAGAAAAGCACTTTTGACATCCATTTGAAATAATTTAAAATCTTTAAAACTTGCAAAAGCCAAAAACATCCTAATAGATTCCAATCTTGCAACCGGTGCAAAAGTTTCATCATAGTTTATGCCCTCCTCTTGATTGTATCCTTGGGCAACCAACCGAGCTTTATTCCTAGTAACAATGCCATGTTCATCAAGTTTGTTTCTAAAAACCCATTTTGTACCAATAACACTAGTATTGTTAGGTCTAGGAACTAACTTCCAAACATTATTTCTTTGAAAATTATTCAATTCTTCATGCATAGCAAAAACCCAAAACTCATCGTTTAAAGCATCATCAATACGTTTAGGCTCTATTTGGGATAAAAAGTCTACATTACCACATTCGCTTATAGCTTTTGAGCGAGTTAAAATTCCTTTGGATGGACTCCCTATAATTTGGTCTTTAGGATGATCCGGAGCAAATTTCCAAGCCTTAGGAAGATCTTCTTGATTTTGTTCATCTTTGCTTTCCTCATCATTTGGTGTCTCCGTTGAGGGTTTATCGTTTAGTTTCAAGAGCTCCATTTCGCCCTCAATCTCATCATCATACCTAGACAAACCATCTTGCAAGCCAACATTAGATTCATTAAAAGTAACGTTTATAGATTCTTCAACAATGAGTGTTCGCTTGTTGAAAACTCTATAAGCTTACTTCTAGAAGCATATCCCAAAAATATACCAACATCAATTTTTGAATCAAACTTATCATGGTGGTCTTTAGTATTTAAGATAAAGCATTTACAACCAAATATACGAAAATATCCAACATGTGGAGTTTTGCCAAAAAGGAGTTCATAAGGGGTTTTCTTAAAAGAGGGTCTAATCAAGACACGATTTAAAACATGGCAAGCCATATTAACGGCTTCCGCCCAAAAATATTTTGGCAAATCATAAGAGTTTATCATAGTACGTGCCATCTCTTGTATGGTTCTATTTTTCCGTTCAACAACACCATTTTGTTGAGGTGTTCTAGGAGCGGAAAACACATGTGTTATACCACGATGAGCACAAAAATCATTAAAAATTTTGTTTTGAAATTCTCCACCATGATCACTTCTAATTTTAATAACTTTCAAATCTTTTTCATTTTCAATTCTTTTAACAAAAAAAAGAAAACTCTTCAAAGCAATCATCTTTGTTAACAAGAAAAGTTACCCATGTAAAACGAGAGAAATCATCAACAATAACAAAGACATAGTGTTTGCCACCTAGAGAGGCAACACGCATTGGTCCAAAGAGATCGAGATGTAATAATTGTAAGGGTTTAGAAGTTGATACCTCATTTATGGATTTGAAGGAAGTCTTAGTTTGTTTACCTTTAGCACATTCCTCACAAGTAGAATCCTTAATATATGTTAGATTTGGTAGCCCTCTCACTAGGTTCTTCTTGGATAGCTTAGATATTAGCTTCATGTTAGCATGTCCAAGTCTTTTGTGCCAAATCCAAGGATCCCCATCTACCGCGGCAAGACACTTCACATCTTGATCTATTAACTCATCCATCTCAAAAATATAAACATTAGATCTTCTAGAGGCAATAAAAATAATCTTATCATTCATACTAACAATACATTTATCCGGTTTAAAAACGATGTCAAAGCCTTTGTCACTTAATTGACTAATGCTAAGAAGGTTATGATTTAAGCCTTTAACAAAATAATCATCCTCAATTACGGGAGAAGGTGTCTTACCAATGGAACCAATACCTATAATTTTACCTTTCTCACCGCCACCAAAGGAGACGTTGCCTCATTCAATCCTTGATAGGGTTGCAAATAAATCTTTGTTGCCCGTCATGTGATGAGAACAACCACTATCAAGGTACCACATCTCCTTACGTCTTGCTCGAGACGTTCCCTACATGCAAGTAAGTTGTAGAGCTTTTAGGTACCCAAGCTTTGGGTCCTTGAGTGTTAGTATCTTTGGTACCCTTGGGTATCCACATCAACTCATATTGATCAATGTTATTTTTAATCCTACAATATGTGGAAATATGCCCATACTTCATGCAATATGTGCACAAAAACCTTTTCTTGTATGTAGGAGCATGAGATTGATACCACTTTCTAGTAACATGATGATGACTAGAATGAACATGATTAGTTTTAATTCTATTGTTTTCAATCTCTAATCTCTCAACTTTAGATCTTAGTTGTTTGTTTTCAAAATCAAGATCTCCTATCATTTCATCTTTTAAAGCAAGAGAGGATTGTAGTTGCTCATACTTAGAATCACAAGAAACATGCAATTTTTTGAATGAAGAATATTCTTTTGCTAATTTTTTAAATTCAAAATTTAATTCTTCTAAAGCCGATTCTAGTTCACATTGCATATAAAGAGATTCACTTTCGGTTTCGGATTGTACCACATCTTCATCGGCCATGAAGCAAATGTTCCGGTCATGAAGAGCAATCTTTGCACCCTCATCATCATTCTCTGAATCGCTTGGTTCGGACTCATCCCATCCGGCATACATAGCTTTCTTCTTTTTGTATTTCAAATACTTCTCCTTGAGCTTGGGACAATCCTTGGCTAAGTGTCCCGGTTCGTTGCATTCAAAGCATTTACCTATACGAGGAGAAAATTTGTTGTTAGACCGATTATTGAAATTTTTGTTCATTTTGATTAGTCTTGATATTCTTCTAGAGAGGTGTGCCACTTCTCTAGATACATCAATTTCACTATCCGAAGAGGAAGAATCATCAATTGCTCCCTTAAGTGCAATGAGTTTTGATTTTTGAGATGACTCCTCGGTAGCTTTTGGAATTGTTTCTTCTTTCTCCTTGATCTTCTTTTCATGGACCTTAAGCTTGCCAATAAGTCCATCAATAGTGAGAGATGAGAGGTCATGAGCTTCTTCAATAGCCGTGGCTTTAGGTTCCCAAGCCGGCGTCAAGGAGCGAAGAATTTTATAGTTCATCTCTTGATTCTCCAAGACCTTATCAAGACCATGCAATTCATTTATGATATTAGTGAATCGAGAAAACATAGAGTCAATAGATTCATTTGGAAGCATTTTAAATAGTTCATAATCATGCATGAGACCACTAATCTTAGACTCCTTTACTTGGGGGGTTCCCTCATGAGTAATGCATAACTTTTCCCAAATCTCGTGTGCGGTTGCACATGTAGAAACTCTTTTGTATTCATTTGGGGTAAGACCACAAATTAGTGCATTCATGGCCTTAATGTTAAGGTTTGCTAGGTTCCTCTCATCCTCAGTCAATTTACCACTAGCCTTTTTGACATATTTCTCATCAATGATTTCTAAGATGTCAAGGTCAATGCATTGCAAATAAATTCTCATCCTAGCCTTCCAATAAGAAAAGTTGCTACCGGTGAAAAGGGGTGGCCTAGTTGTGGATTGTCCTTCTAACATGTGCATATTCATTGATCCCTCCATAGTGATCTTTTCTCTAAGGGGATTAAGCCTAACAATAGTAGAGACCAAGCTCTGATACCAATTGAAAGGACCTAGAGGGGGGGGGTGAATAGGACTTTTGAATAATTAATATGCAATTAACAACTTTTCAACAATCCACACACAAATAAAAATGCAATGATAATAAAAGAGAGTAGGGATAGAGATAGTTAGCCAATAGATGACACGCGGTATGTTCACGAGGTTCGGCCCGCCTGACCTACGTCCCCGCTCCCCACTCTCGAGGAGAAATCCACTACACACCTGGTTTGGAAGCCGGAACTTCTTCTACACAATGATCTCCACCGAGATCTCACAAGCCTCACTTACAATAAAGCAAGAAGAACTCTCACACAAATTCCTTATGACAAGGATCAAGTGAGGACAACTGAAGCTCAAAGGATTGTTGTGTGTAGGTGATGAAAACAAGGAGCTTTTAGAAAACTTGAAAATGAGAGATTGAAATATTAAGCTCAAATCACTTAGAAAATGAAACTCAGGATTTTTCTCTTGTTTGCATTAGTTTTTAAAAGAGGAGAGGGTTTAAGTATATATAGAGACTCAAAACCCTAGCCCAGATATTTTCCAAAAAAGAAAATCCCGAAAAAGGCTGCCAAAGAAAATAGCCGTTATAAGTCGACTTGCTACAGTATCAAGTCGACTTGTAACTAGCCGTTACAGTCAATTTTTCAGCCTATAAGTCGACTTATAAAATACATAAGTCGACTTAGTACAAGTCGACTTAACAGGTTGAGCAAGTCGACTTGGCAGAGCGATTTTTGGACATTCCAGAGGAGTTTGTAAGTCGACTTAACAGTTTCTATAAGTCGACTTAACAGAGAAAACTTGCATATCCTGGAGCAGTTCATAAGTCGACTTATCAAACTGATAAGTCGACTTATGAACATGCACAGACACTGTGCATGTCCAAAAATCTGACTTTAAAACATCGATAAAAAAATCTTAAATAAATTCTAAAAAATGTGAAACTTTAGGAAAGATTTATCACTATGATTTGTAATATATTGAAAATGAGATTTTAAGAAATTTACTTAAAAATCATTCAAAGTGTTGTTTTTCCAAAGAGGTTCAAAAACAATAGTTTGTATGGAAAGTGTATTTGTGAATCCAATGAGCTTTAGATGTAACCAACTTAATAACTTGCCTACATTAAGCACTAGAGAGAAGTAAAATACAAATATCTCACATATATGAATATTGATGTCTTGGACTTGATATTTGCTTTCATTTTTGATGAAGCCTCTTGTATGTATGGTGCTCTTGATAGCTTTGCTTCATCGTATTGCCTCCACCTCCTTTGGATATTATCGTTGAAGCTCGTATTCCATCCAATCCTCCATAAAAGGTGCTAATGATATAAAATCTACAATATAGCTCAATAAACAATTAGCACAAATAATGGTGTTTGTAAATCATCATCAAAACAAAGGACCTAACAACACATACAATAATATCAATAGCCCTCCTCAAACTCATGTTGGATCAAACAAAGTGAGTTTGCATATAAGAAACTGGAATCGATAAACAGGTAAGGCCTTCGTGAAGAAATCTGCAAGCTCATCGACGTATGAGACATGAGAAAGTTAAATTATCTTGTCCTTGATAACTTGTTGACGAACAAAATGAGCGACGATCTTAATATGTTTTGTTCTCCCATGAGATACTGGATTATTAGCAATCTAGATTCTTATTATCATAGTAGAAAGGAGTAGGAGTCGGAATAGAAATACTAAAATAACTGAGAAGACGATAAAGATGAATAATCTCTTTAGCTATTATAGATATTGTATGATACTCTACCTCGGTGCTGGAAAGGGCAACAACATCTTATTTCTTACTCCGCCATGAAATAAAGGAATCACCAAGAAATTACAATAACATGTGGTAGACTTTCTGATAGTTGGATCACCAGCCTAATCAGCATCAGAATATACATGAAGCTCTAGCAGGATACAGAAGAGAGTGAGTGTTAGTGCCCCGGAGATACTGAATAATCTATAATAAGGCAGCATAGTGTATAGAACGTGGGGCATCAACAAATTAACTAACAATACCAACAACATGATAGATATCTGGTCGAGAGATGCACAAATAGACTTACTAACCAACAAGATGTCGGTATCTGGTAGGATCAGATAGAGGCTCACCATCAGTAGAGCGAAGTTTAACATTCTATTGAACTGGAGTATCAACAGTTGCATCGTCAGTTAGTTTAGCACGAGCTAGAATATTTGAGAGATACTTCTGTTGAGACAGCAGTACTCCCTGAGGACCCTGAGAGATTTCTAGATCAAGAAAATAGCGAAAAGATCCAAGATTCTTTATGTGAAACTGTTGTTGTAATTTAGATTTTGCGTACTGTATACCAGCAACATCATCACATGTAATAATCATCATCTACATAAATAAGTAATAAAACTCTGTCGTGCAATGTAGTACGAACAAATAGAAAACATCTTGATGACTTTTCATAAAACCCTCCTTGAGCATGACGTCGTGAAAACACTCAAACTAAGCAAGGGTGCCTGCTTGAGACCATAAATAGCACGGCGAATGAGACATGCATATCCTGGAGGAATATTGTGTCCTGAAGGAATATTGTATCCTGGAGGCGGTTACATATACAGTCTCAGATAAAGAGCCATGGAGAAAAGCATTCTTGACATCCATCTGATATACGGGTAACGATGAGTAGCAACAACTGCAAGGAGAGTATGAACAGTGGATATCTGAGCAACAGGAGCAAAGGTCTCATCATAATCAATACTCTGTTGTTGAGTGAAACCTCGAGCCACTAAACGATCCTTCTGACGTTCAATGGTGTTATCAGATGATACTTGACCTTATAAACTCATCTATTGCTAACTAGAGAGACGCCAAGAGGATAATGAACAACATCCCATGTGTGTGTTTGCTAAAAGCCTGTAATTCCTCAACCATAGCATGTCACCACTCTAGAAACTTAATTGCTTCTTACAAGGACTTTGGCTTAATGGTAGTATGAATGATAGTAAGAAAATTATGAAAGATAGGTGAAAAGAAAATAACCGAAGCATACCGTTTAGGCACGACATGTGGTCATTTGCCTCGACGAAGAGCAAGAGGAACCTCAAGCGGGGGAGATGCTGGCGCAAGTGTGCAGAGGTCAGCAGTATGTTTGGTAGTGGGCATCGTGTCTGAGGGAGAGGAAGCTAGGGGAGCAGATGGTGTGTGAGAAGGCTCGGCTGAGAGAGATTCAATAGAAGGAGATGGAGAGATGTTAGGAAGATCTCTAAAGGAGAACCAAGGTAAGGAAGTGGGTGGTGTAGCTGGCGGTGAAGAACTATCCGTAGTGTACAGGAAATTAAAGTTGTCATAATCAGAGTAATATGGAGAATCCTCTTCGAACTGAACGTGTCTAGATATATATATCTGACGAGATGCAGGATCATAACAACAATAACCTCGATGTTCTAGACTAATTCCTAAATAGACATAGGAAACAACTCTGGGAGACAATTTGTCATATTCGTGAGATGGCAAAAAAAATAAAACATCGACAACCAAAGATGCGAGCCAGATCATAGCGAGAAGTATGAGTATATACGTGACTATGACGAGTAGCATCAGAAAGAGAGCTAGATGGAGTGATATTAATGACGTGAACAATAATGATAATGACCTCAGCCCAGAAACGATGAGGAATAGAGTAAGAAATGAGCATGGATCGAGCGGTATCGAGGATATGGCAATGTTTGTATTTAGCAATATTATTCTGCTCATGAGTGTAGAAACATGACTATTGAAAGGTAGTCCCATGAAAGGTCAAGATAGAGCGCATGGTAGAGGATAAATACTCTTTAACACAGTCAAATTGAAAAACTTTAATACGAGTTTTCTATTAAGTGAAGATCATAGTAGTGAAGGCTTGATACGCAGCGGGTACCTCAGAGCAATTTTTAAGTAAATAGACTCATGTATAACGAGAGAAATCATCGATAAAACTAACATAATATAAATAGCCAGATGAAGTAGGTAGAGGAGCTAGCCCCAAATATCGGAATGGACTAAATCAAATAAAGAAGTGGAGACAGATGTACTGGTTGGAAACAGTAGAGCATTAAATTTAGCCAATTTACAATTAGTACACGACTTAATATGAGAACTAGATGACACATGACCAAGTACTCTGGACTTGATAAGACTCTCTAGTCTTTTATTGGACATATGACCAAGTCATCTATGCCACAAATTGGCAGGAAGCGAGATAGAAGATTTTGATGGACAAACAGAAGCAACAAGAGAATGTGAACGTATGGACTCTGGAAGGTAAAAATATTCTAGAAAATACAGTTTGTACCTCATACGACCAGCCCCAACAATCTTGTCTGTCTATGGATCCTGCACAAGATAAGTATTAGAAGAAAATAAGATAAGTAGGCCAGCTATACATAAAGAACTAATAGAAATTAAATTCAAGCACAACTGAGGAGCCACATAGATGGGCCCAAGTGTTAGACGATCAGATGAGTCATTTTGTGGGGGTGATAGAGCCATACTCCGTGATAGGCAATGGTTGTCTAGTAGCCCTATATATAGTGGGAAGAGAAGATGAAGTGAAGACAGAGGATAAGAGTGAAGCATTACGAGTCATATGAAAGGAACAACCAGAGTTAAAAATCCAGAGATCATTCATATCAGAGACTTGTGCAGTCGATGAGTTTGCAAAACCAGATAGTGGTGTAGAGGTGGTATGCTGAAGAGCATCAAGTTGATGGTGAAGATTTTCAATATCTTGAATAGCGGTGTCAGAAGTGGTAGATGGTATAGCATTGGCCAGCAATCCTAGTGCGCGGGAGGGTTGAGACTTAGGGGTCGCCGACCATGACCGGTACGTATGGTACGTAACTCAGGATAAAGCTTGAAACATGTCTTTATGTGGTGTCCCTCCTTCTTGCAATATGTGCAAAAAAGCTTAGATCGAGCTTGTTGAGAAGTACAATTCATAATAGGAGCAGTGATTGGTACAGACAGAATAGTCTCGAGTGAACAGGCAGGAGCATCTATTGTTAATTGAGTTGTGCGTTCTGCTGTTGTGTCTTATAAGCAGTGAGCACTCCCATAATCAAGGCTAAAGTTGGAAATTGAGGCTGATGAAGTAGTTAGCCAGCCATAGTTAAATATTCAAGAAGGGACTAAA
This sequence comes from Asparagus kiusianus, assembly GCA_022839385.1. NCBI lineage: Eukaryota > Viridiplantae > Streptophyta > Magnoliopsida > Asparagales > Asparagaceae > Asparagus > Asparagus kiusianus. The sequence continues at coordinate 1,741 of BQKN01067077.1, read as the reverse complement.
ATAGTTGATGCACCTCACGTCGTCCATATCAGGCTAGCTAGTCTTTATATGTGGAATCACGTCTAGGAAGCATGTAATTCTGTCCAATAGACTTATATTTGACCAAAATAAGACTGCAGAGAGGAACTACCTTTGTGTTGTATAGCAACTCGTTGTAGCACCGGAGCACTCTATGAAGCGCTCAGTGAGACGACTCCACATGGCCCAAGTAGAGGGAAGTGAACCAATCTCGACAGTGAGACCAGAGCCAACACAGCGGGTGAGATAACTCATGACACGAAATTCCTTGCAACTGTTAGTCTGAACTCTCCTTGACATAGAGAGCACGTACGGTTTGAAGATCGGTATCATCACCGCCAGATGTAACAGTACTAGAGGAAACAATAATGTTAATGGACGGTAAAACTGGTCCCAAACTGGTGAGATGATCAAGCAGACCAGCACCACATAAGGCATTTATGACAATGGTGACCACCCCGCCCAATCACTTTGATCATTGAGGGGCTGGGGTGGTTTAGGAATCTTTTTTGAAGGAGCCATATTAATAACAATGTTGTGTAGGGAAGACCTACTAATGTTGGAGAGCCCACAACTAAGTGACAATGCAAGGGATGCCCAAAAAATGAAACCCACAATGGATCAACACCGATGCTGAGACGTTGAGACATCAAGATGGATTAAAACAGCGATGCCGTTAGTTTGACACCAAGAGACAGTCTTGAAACGGCAATGCTGTTACTAAAATGGTGATACTGTTAGTTTGAGACCGAGAGATGGTCTTGAAACAACGATGGCGTTCATGGGAGGTCGAGAGACGGCTACCACGGAGGCCACGATGCGAAAAGCTGGAGGCGACAACGAAGAGGCCGCAATGCGACGAGGTCAAAATTTGGCAAAAGATTAACCTTACTCTAATACCATGTTAAAGGACAAAGATAGTCTTGGGGTAAATTTCCCTTAGATTAAGTATTGAATGTGTACAAACACACACTCACACACACACACACACACACACACACATACACACACACACACACACACACACACACACACACACATATAAACCCACTACTAACACATACAATAATATCAATAGTGAGCAAGAAGGAGCGTAGGGGAGATGAGAGAGGTTTGGGCATTAGGGGTGGGGGCGGGGTTTGGGGGGGTGCTATTGCTGGAGAGGAAGAAGAGAAGAGCGAGGAGATATTGGGGAAATGACCAGAGAAGGAGTTATATTTGAGGTTGAGGATGCGAAGAAATATGATGGGAGTGAGAAGATGGACTATTAAGAGGACTAGTGAGGATATCATGGATATTTGGTATCATTTTTAAACTATTGATGCCAAATGTATGGCATTGCAACCATAATAGCAATTAAAGGCGTTTTTCATTAAAAAAGAAATAGAAAATGATATTTATCAATCTGGATAACAGTAAATGTGATTTTGATATAAAAATCTATAACCATTTAAAATTTTGGGATCTAGTTAGAAGCTAATGGACTATAAATAAAGGCCAAAAACAAATTTAAGCTAGAAATTTAAGGGTACATTGGGAAACTCTACAAATATAGTTTTAATGGATCAAGTTCTATCCAAAAGCTAATTTTAAGTGTTATACACCTCTTCAAAGTGAGAATAAGACTAGCCCTAGTTCCATTTTAGGGAAAATTGGATCAAGATTAGCCCAATTTTTCTTAGGCTAAAACTGGCTTCAAATTGGTTCTTTCGTCCATCAACCC
>BQKN01067076.1:0-18903 GCA_022839385.1 Asparagus kiusianus | reverse complement strand
CGTCTGAAGGCGAGGGTCGCGTCCAGCCTCGCGTGAACTCGAGGGTCTGTTCGCGGGAAAAATCAAATTCTTCTTCATTGACGAACTCATTGCACTCAATGTTAACAACTTTTTGCGTTTACAAAGATCCGGTCTTTTTATAAGAGCCGGTTACAATGAAAATCAAAGAAAACAAAAAAAATTACAACTTTCCTTATTTAACGAACAGATCGTGAGCTCCTGTTATACGGTCACTCACTTTGTGGGTTGTTTGCCTGTGCCGGGGTTGTTTGCCGTGGACCACCACGCAATCTCGATCCGAACAGATCTACGTGGTATAACGGGTATTATCCCACCAAGGAGATAATAGCCGGGAGGGATCGTTTCACCAAGGAAACGACCGCTCGAATCTCGGGATCTAAGAACCAAGCTTAGATCCGGAGTAGAACAATGTAGATCTGAGGATTAGATCCCTTCGAACTCCTGCCTTGTTTGGTATGGGTGCTCGCCAAGAATCGAATCCGAGTGTCCAAGTCTTCAAGCCTTCACAATTCCGAGTTGAGGTGATAATCCGGCAGAGTTTCGGCTCTTTAGAAGTTCAGAAAAAAAGTCCTCCTTAATGATGAATCTGAAGGCCTATTTATAGGCACCCAGAACTGTGCCCGTGCACAGTTCTGGGCCGAGCCACCTCAGGGTGGCTCGGCTTTGGCCGAGCCACCTCAGGGTGGCTCGGTTTCGGCCGAGTCCCCCCGGGTGTTGCCGTGGTGTCCGTCGTTCGGTTGTTTTGTCCGTGATTTGTTTCGTTGCTGATCTGGACTTTAATTTGACAGTCTGGGTCTCCATTTGGCAGTAAATCCGCCTCGGTGTTTGAGTTCAAATCCATTTTGTTGTTGGACGACTCGTTGACTTTCCGAACCGTTGGATTGGTTCTACGTGCGAACGCATTCCGTCGCTTGCATACAATCCGTTGATCTCGTCGCCTCGTCACTCAAACGTTCGTTGATTTGTCGAATTATCGTGCCGAGCTGTGCCAAGGGACCTATAGACAATTTTATACGCCTACAGATACCCCCTCCAAAGTGTTCCAGTCTCGTTGTTTTATAGAAGAGTCTGGAATGCTTTGGATATGATTGCTCCTACCCTTTGTCGGTGTAACGGGACCTGGAAAAGACCTTCGTTCTGTATTCCTTCACTCCTTCAGGCTATTCGGTGCTTTGTCGAATGTCTGTAAGGATTCCGGTGCTGCATTTATTATCTGACCGTTGTCGGAATTTGAACTTGAAGTCGATTCCTGATTTTCCAATCTTTTATCTCGTGCTTATTGGTTCGACGTATAACTGACCCTCGATTGTTGGCGTTGAGTCTTTATTTGTGACGCGTTGTCCGGCATCGTGTTATTGAGTTATCCTTAAGAATATTTTAGAAAAATATTCTCCAGGAACTTCTCAACAAAAATAGGAAATAGTTTATACTCGTATACCTTATTGGAGTATTCCCGTGCCCAAAATGAGCTGAACCGGTTTGAAAATGGGCCAAAAAAAGGCAATAATTTGGCTCAAAAAATCATCCGACCCTTCCGAATGTGTGGGAGAGACAGGAATAAACCAAGGATGAGACCCTCAGTTGATTTGAAGTCGTTTCGATGCTTGATTCAACCCTTTTTGGACTGATTTGGACTGGTCCGGTTTGGTTCAACTTGGTCCGGTACGGTTCAAGGCTGGTTCACCTTATAAAAGGGGTCCCTTTTTCTTCTTTTTCTTCTTTTCTTCCTCTCTTCTAGGGCCGGCCCCCTATCTCCCCTTTTTTCTTGAAAATTTGCAAATTGGTCCTTTTTTACCCCCACGTTGTTCTCCTTGGCGAGGCAATCGGGAAGAGCCTTGATTCTCCTTGGTGGGAATCGACGCTTCAAAGATATGTTTTGCTTGGTCAAAACCATATCTCAAAAATAAAGGGGGCGATTTGACGCTACATTGCGCTTTATAAGGTAGGGATATGTTGTCGACATACCCTGTGTTGTGATTGCACAATGTGGCCAAAACGTCTCGCCCTTTATAAGGCAATGACTCTATCTTAGCTATTTGTAAGATGAGTTCAATTTCCTTTTATAATCGAGACTAACCAGTGTTTAACTGTCTATTTTGCAGTGGGATACCCTTCTGGATCATTCTCGTCCCACGCAGTATATGGGCGTCGTGGCGAGTATTACTCGATGTCCGACGATCCTTCTCCTATTCCAGCTACTCCTCAGTTTGCTTCGGGCACGTCGACTGAGGTTGTCCAAGTGGTGAGGGAAGGTGGGCATCGAGCTATTCGCCAACTGATCACAGATGCGCCTTTTGTGAAGGACGCCAGCTCTACTCAGCCTCTTCGGAAGAGCGATTTCCTATTTGGTGATTCTGTCGATGACCCAGAAGCTGTATTCATTGATGCTGAGCAGTGGCTTCACAAGACCGGCAATGGCTTCATATACTTACCGGAGATTCCTCGACATTGCTCGTTGACTGAGCTCAGGCGTCAGGCCGTGACGCGGGAGATGTCGTGGCGTTTGACTGAGGATCATGAGAGCATCCATTGCGGCTACGTCACTCATCAGGCAGTTCCTGGCTCGAGCAGGAGTCATATCACTGGACTGCATCCCGGAGTGGTGGGATTAGATGCGCTGCCACGTAACGAGCTCCTCGCTACCGCTTCTACTTTGAGGAACCGTATTGCTGCCCTAGGACGTGAGATGCCCGCGACGCGTCACAGGTTTTATGGTTGGGTCCATTCTCTGGACAAGTTTTGGTGGACCCGTATGACGACGTATGTCTTGAGCCGATGGGGCGAAGAGTTGCATGCTTGTGGCTTATATGCAGCTATCCGTGCCACTATGTATGGCTTGCCAGTCAGCGCGAGGCACTTCTGCGCTTTGTTTGAGCTCTATAATCCAGACTCGAACACTTTTCTGACCCGACAAGGGGAGTTGGGTTTGGCCCTCCATGAGATGCACAGGATTTCTGGCTTGCCCATGGGACAGATGTTGTATCAGGAGTATTTCCCTTCTAGTCATGAGTTGAGTCAGCTGAAGGATCGCATGCCCGACCGTTATGAGACTTTGTGGGACCTTACTTGTCACTACCACATTGCTTTGGCGCAGTCCGAGCCTTTAGCAAAGAGGACCAAGGTATGTGTGAGTCTGAAGCAATTTGCGAACTACTTGTTCAAGAATCTGGAGAACAGTTCAGGCGAGGATATTTGTGAGCTGGCCCCACTTACTCCCTCAGAGGTGAACAGTTTGTTGAAGAAGATTGATGCCCATTCTTATACCACTAGCAGCCTTGAGGGTGGTTTCCCCGTAGGTACCAGGTTTAGGTCTTTCTTGTGGCATGCTACCGCACCGATTCGACCGATGACTCTTCTTGCCGGCTTTCTTGCTATCTGGTTGAAAAAGTGCGTGGTTCCATATCAGTCTGGCGACGCCTTGCCCTTAGAGGTACTTTACCCAGCAGTCTAGCTCGCCTATAAGAAAGAACTCTCACTTCTTCTGGTAATGGTGGCTAACATTCACCGAGGACTTCGACAGCTTTCCAGTGCCTTCACACGGAAGGAGACCGATTTGCCAGGTCAGATTCCCACTCTTAAAGTGGAGCTTCCGTACGCTTATCTGATGGCTTGGTTCGTCCTTCACCGCTCGGATATGATGTCGGTACCGAACGCTACAGACCACTCTGTTTCCCTATTACAGTTGCTTGAGAATGGCAGGTGGGAGGGCCGCGGATTTTCTGATGTCAGACAGCAGCTGCAGGTCCACAAGTGTTGGGCATTTTCCACTTGTTTTCCGCAGTTCTCCGGCCGATACGGCGAGTGCTTGATCGATGAGGAGAGGCCGAAAGAGTATCTGACTCAATTAGACATCGGCTGCTTCAACTGGTTGGTGAACATTAGGTCCGGCTATCTGACTTTCCGGGTGAGAGATCAGTGCTTCATAGAACCATATCTGCCCTGCCGATTCGCTCGCCAGTTTGGCTATGATCAGCTCTACATCGGGAATCCTCGTCAGCAGTTTCGGACCCATAGTGGTTTGGTAGACGGTCTCCGTGCATGGTTGTGGACCGTGACTGGCTGTACTGGTGCTAAGTTCAGTCTCCCGAGTATTGATCGGCAGTTGAACCACACTTTCTTGAGCTGCAAATGGTTGTTAGCAGCCAACAAGACTATCCCTGTGAAGCCGATTACGGAGCTAGAGGCTGAGGAAGCTTCTCAGGTTGATTCCCGTAGGATTCGGGAGAACGCTCGGTCACAGAGGACGCGGAACAAGGCTCGTCGGATTGATGAAGAGGGACGGAGGACCTTTCATTCCGCAGACGAGGTTTCAGGCGGAGACCCTGAAGATTATGAAGACCTTTCCGAGCGAGGTTTGCGATTCATCTTTTCCTTCTATCTTCCAGAAGTATTGAAACTGACTATGGTTTGATGTTTCAGGGACCACAGTTGATCAGGATGAAGAGTTCCGTCCTCCTCCCCAGGCGAGACCTTCGATCCCCACTGCTAGGCGGAAGAGATTAGCCCGTAAACCGCGTGCAGCTTCTCGAGCTCCTGATATGGACCTGGCTGGTGATGATCCTGCTAGTGACGGAGGTAACTTCTTCCCTGTGAACCATTCTCCTGGTCATTCAGAACATTGACTCACGCTTTTCCATCTCTATATAGGATTGCATGGAGAGAGTGGGATGAGTCCCGATCCCATTCCCGTATCTCCCGATGAGTCTGACCCGCTACCTCATGTAGAGAGGCCTACAGGAGTCGCTGACATTAGAGAGGAGGTCAATGTAGGACCTGATTCCGTGAATCAAGGTACATCTAACACTGACAATGTATTTCTTTAGATAATACACAAAGGAATTTGTGTATCCTCTAACTGTTCTCTACTTCTTGCTCCTTCAGATAACCTGCAGGAGATGAATCCTGAAAATGAAGAGGCTAATGCACCCGTGAAAGGTAACCCATTTCCATTGGTTGTAGTTTCTTCATTCTTCTTTGGCACTTATATTCTTTTATGTCAGATTTCTCCATCGATGATTTTGACGAGGGAAGCCTATTTGCGGACACTCCTATGATGCACTACATATATAGCTCTCCTCAGATTGATGATCAGTTACCTGGGGATATGTTTTCCGAGTCCACATTTGCTAACAATCCTGAGGATGGTTCCTTTGAAGGTATGTGCCTCTTTCTGAGTCGATTATAGGACTAGCCAATTTTGACTAATACAGCTATAATGTAACGCCTCTGCGGATTCCATTTTGAATTTGACAGGAGCTTTTATTGAGAGAGACCCTGTTGAGCCGGCTGCGAGACCAACTGCACCAGTTGATGCATCCACAACGGTTACATCTTCACCACCCCCAGCGGCTCAAGGGGAAGAAGGTATAAGTCAACTCATTGAAGAGCACTATTCCTTTTTTCTCATTAAGACTTTTGACAGACTTCTCCCTTTTTTGTGTAGGGCGTTCTTCTCATCTTCATGTCCTGGTGAAGGAGTTATTATCCAACGACGATCCCGACAAGGTCGTCATCTGCATAGAAGTTCGCTCCTTCTTCTCCTTTGTGAATGCTATGATTGGCAAGCTCTTCCACGGCGGACTTTCACTTCACCAGTTTAAACCTCTCCTGAATTCCAGAGTTAATTTGATAAAGGAAGCAGGATATCCAGATTTGGCGAAGGCTATAGTTGACGATCTCGACTGCCTAGAGCATGAGCTTCAGATGTTTCATGAGCTTCGAGATACCGACGCCTCTTCATTTATTGCTGCTGAGCTAGAGACCCGTTTACAGTCACTGCACGAGACTCAGATTCTTGCTAGTCTTGAGGTTCAGGTGCAGCGAGACCGAGTGGATCGAGTTGAGACCGGCCTTGCTACTAGATTATCTTCACTTGCCGAGCTCGATTCTTCTCTTATCTCTTGTGAAACCAAGATAGACCGGCTTGAAAGAGAACTCCGCGAAGAAAAGGAGACTTTGAGCATTCTTCAGATGACGAGAGCACAGGACCAGCAAACCTGCACTGCTTTATCTGACGAGCTGACATCCTTAAAGCAGGAGCTGGTCGAGACAGAGGAGACTGCTGCGAAGACCTCTGCCGCTACCGAGGAGTCCATTAGAGCTGAGCTTAGTCAAGCTTACGATGATAAGCTGTCTAAGCTCAGCCAGCAGATTTTTAGCCACGGGCTTGATGTATGATTTTGTTTGCTATGTACTTTGACTTTTGACTCTCTTAGTGACACTGGTTTTCATCTTTATTTTTATTATGATTCGTCATTCCGTTTGAAATGTTAACCATAATACTCATAGGATTTTTGGCAAACCCTCAGCCATCAACGGGTTTGATGAGCCTTTACCGACTACCGTTTGAGTCGGGCTAGCATGCGAATTGTTTAAATCCGCTCGCATGTAACGTTGCGCTCAGAGATTGAATTCTCCGAGACTTCGTGCTATGATGTCGAATACATAGACTTCGCCATTGTTACGGGAATAGGCTACCCGGCGACACGTGTTAGGTGTTGACTTTAGGATTTTTGGCTAACCCCCAGCCTTCAACGGGTTTGATTAGCCTTTACCGACTACCGTTTGAGTCGGGCTAGCGTGCGGATTGTTTAGATCCGTTCCGCACGTGACGTTAAGCTAAAAGAGTTAACTCTTTTAGTGCTACGATATTGAATACGTAGACTTCGTCTTTCTCCTGTGAAAAGACTAAACAGCAACGTGTATGAGACGTTGACTTAGGATTTTAGGCAAATCCTTAGCCTTTAACGGATTTGACGTGCTCTTACCGATTACCGTTTGAGTCGGGCTTACATGCAGATTATCTTAATCTGTTCCGCATGTGACGTTGTGCTAAAGGAACGAACTCCCTTAGACTTTGTGCTACAACTTTGAATATGTAGACTTCGCCATTGTTATGGGAATAGGCTACCCAGCAACATGTATTAGACGTTGGCTTATCCCCTACTTAGGTTTTGGGATAACATACCCCAGAGTCAGACTCTGGTGTCTTTTTCTACGGATAAAGACCAAACCGGCGACGCGTGTTAGGCGTCGGCATATCCTTTCTTAGGATTCGGGATGGAATTCCCCATGCGTGTGAGACATGGATTATGGTGTTATTAATAACAACCTGCCACAATGTTGAATATGTGGACGAGTGTTCTTTTCAACGGCTAAGAACTAACCGGCCGCGCGTGTTAGGCGCAGACTTATCCCTGCTTAGAATTCGGGATAAACTTCCTAGGATGAATCCTAAATTGATAAATTTTGAGAAAAGGTTGTTGTGGGAAAGGAAGAATTTTATATTTTATTTCCCGGATTCTGGAAAGGAAGACTTTTATATTCTATTTCCAGTGCAAGAAAGAGACTAGAAGTGGGATCTCCACTCCGAGAATCTGGAAGATCTAGATAAACTTACCTTTTATAGGATTGATTATCTGATCGAAAGAAGAGTTCTTCGTTTATCGAAGTGAAATTTCAGCTTCGGTTATAACCATGAAAATGTTGAACCAAAGAGAAAATAAAGGGAGTTCTTTCGTTTATCGAAAGGGGACTCCGAACTGAGAGTGGACCTTTTTGGTGGACTCACTGTCAATTGAAATTGATCAGTGAGGGATTTTGGTGGTGTGAACTTGGGTTATCCTTTAGAATATTAAGTGTAATATTCTTCAAGGAACTTCCCGATAAATGAGTTGTCTTGAACGTACTAGGGATAGTACTTTTTCAAAAACTTCCCATTTATTGGCATTAATTGCCTGATGCCCTCTAAAGAAATTAAGCGGTAAGCGCCGTTTGAATAGACTGTGTCTATTACAAACGGTCCTTCCCACTTAGGTTTGAATTTACCTTTCTTCTTAGAGGTGAGGATTATTGTTCAGCGAGCAGCGAGGACCAGATCTCCTTCCTTGAAGCTTCTTTGGCGAACCCTTTTGTCAAAGGCTCTGGATATCCTGGCTTGATAGAACTCGATGTGTTGTTGAGCTTCCAGACGCCTTTCGTCCAGCCTTTCGAGTTCCTCGAGACGCTTTTGATGCTGCTCTTCGGTCGTCATCTCCGTTGCGAGAGCGATCCGAAGGGAGGGAATTTGAATCTCCAACGGCAGCACAGCCTCGCATCCGTATACCAGAGAATACGGGGTGGCTCCCGTGGGTGTGCGTATAGTGGTGCGATAAGCCCATAGCGCTTCGCCGAGTTTATCGTCCCAATCTCGCTTGTTCGTCTTCACGAGTTTTGACAAGATCTTGATGATCGTCTTGTTGAAAGTCTCAGCTAATCCATTCACAGCAGGGTAATAAGCCGTTGACGAAACATCCTGAATCTTGAACTTGTCACAGAACCTGATGAAGGCATTGCTTATGAATTGCGGACCGTTGTCATGAATGATCCGCCTCGGCACGCCGTGTCGGTATATGACATGATGCTTGATGAAGTTGATGACATTGTTCGTCTTCACTTCTTTAAGCGGAATGGCTTCAGCCCACTTTGAAAAGTAGTCGGTGATAGCGAGAATAAATCGATCACCTTTGACTGAAGGAGGAAAGATAGGACCGACAATGTCCATCCCCCATGTCTCGAATGGCCAGGATATGGTTGACGTGTGTAATCTCTCCGGTGGTTGGTGCATATAATTTGCATGCACTTGACAAGCGTGATATTCTCGGGCGTACTCGATCGTGTCACGAACCATTGTTGGCCAGAAATATCCCATTCTTCTGATTCGATCATACAGTTTGGGACCAGGCTGATGCGCACCGCATTCTCCTTCGTGTGCTTCTTTGAGAACTTCTTTTGCTTCTTCGTTCGAAAGGCATCGGAGAAGCAGATCATCATATCCCCGGTGATATAACGTACGGGTCTCTGTATTGTAAAAGAACCGTGGTGCTCTTCGGCGAATGGATTCTTTTTCCTTTACATCCTCCGGCAAGATGCCATATTGGACATAATCAATGATGGGAAAGCGCCAATCTCGGGACTCAGACCCGATTTGGGTTGAGTTCACCTCTTTGGCGTTTTTGTTTCTATCATCCTCCTCTTTAATATCCATATCGTATATGGGTACGCAGAGTTGGTGTGATCTTACTGTGACTAGCAGTTCAGTTTCGGGCGACTGCGCGAGTGATACTGCTAATGCTGCTAGTGCATCCGCATAAGCGTTCTGAAGACGCGGGATATATTCGATGTAAAATTCTTCAAAAGAATCTGCCATTCTGACGGCCTCCTGGTGGTATGGAATCAAATCTGGGTTCCTGACTTCATACTCTCCACGAACTTGGTTGACTATTAATTGAGAGTCCCCAAAAGCTTCGAGATACTCGACCCCCAGCTCCTTGGCGAAACTGAGTCCAATGATGAGCGCGTTGTATTCGGCTACGTTGTTGGAGCACGGACTCGTCAGTGAATAAGCTCGAGGCATCATGTGCTTCCCTGGGGAAACTAAGACAACTCCAACTCCGGAGGAGACTCTAGAACATCCAGGGGTTATTGCTTTATTAACTGCTCTCGAAGCACCATCAAAGTATAACTGCCACACTTGTTGGTGTGACGTGGTATTAACCTCGTGGGTTTCATCTGGCAAGTCATCATATACTTCAACTGCGTCTGTTGTCGGGCTTGCCGCCAGAAGATCACAAATTGCTTGTCCTTTGACCGACTTCTGCTGTTTGAAGTACAAATCATACTGGGACAAGAGAAGGGCCCACTTTGCCAATCGCCAGTTCATCGAACCTGGTTGAGTCATGAATACCCGTACCGGATTAACATTAGCGATGACGTAAATTGTTTGGCCAACCAGGTAATGTCGCATCTTCTGTACTGCGAATACCAATGCGAGATATTCTTTCTCGATCATCGGATACCTGGACTCGGCACCTATCAAGGTCCGACTTAAATAATAAACTGCCTGTTCGTGACCATTATCATCGTCTTGTGCTAATAAAGCACTTATCGAATGGTTCATCGCCTTGATGTAAATCAAGAACGGTTTACCTGATTTTGGTGCAACAAGAACAGAGGGATTCATCAGGTATGCCTTGATATCTTCGAATACTTTTTGGCAGGCGTCGTCCCAAATAAATGACACGCCCTTCTTGTTTAGCTTAGAAAATGGTTGGCACTTCCCGGAAAGATTCGAGATGAACCGCCTGATGTAAGCTAAACGCCCTTGCAATCCTCTGAGCTCTCTTAGATTCCTCGGGGGTTGCAGTTCATGTATCGCCTTCACCTTGTCTGGGTCGATGTGTATACCCTTAGTGGTGACAACGAATCCAAGGAATTTTCTGCTGGATATCCCGAGGAAGGATTTTGTGGGATTCATCTTTAATTGATGACTCCGCATGAGATCAAACATCGTTCTCAAGTCTTTGACGTGATCTTCTTTGTTGCGGCTTTTTACCACCAAATCATCAACGTAGCATTCAACAGTTTTCCTGAGGTGCTTCTGGAAAATCTTAGTCATCGCTCGTTGGTATGTGGCACCCGCATTCTTCAGACCGAAAGGCATCACCGTATAGCAGAAGATACCGAGGGGCGTTCTGAATGCTGTATGCTTCTCATCGTCTGGGTGCATCTTGATTTGATTATACCCCAAAAAGCCGTCCATGAAGGACATTCTTTCGAATCCGCATGTATTGTCGATAATGACATCCGTGATTGGGAGAGGGAAATCGTCTTTCGGACATGCTTCATTCAGGTTCCTGAAGTCGATGCAAATCCTGATTTTGCCATTCTTCTTCATGACAGGAACGATGTTGGCTAACTAGTATGGATGTTGTTCCTCTCGGATGAATCCTAAGTCGATCAACTTCTTAACCTCAGCCTCGATGGCTTCCATGATCTGCGGACGAAACCGTCTTTGCTGTTGCTTGACAAGTTTGGCATCCGGCTTGATGTCGAGGCGGTGCATCGCCACATTGGGGTCGAGCCCTGGCATGTCCTCGTAGTTCCAGGCGAAAACATCGATATATTCCCTGATTAGGGCAATTAACTCCTCCTTCTCATCTAGGGGAAGACTACTGCTGATGAATATGGGCTTTGGATTGGTCTCATCACCCATATTAATCTGGACTACTTCGTCTTCGGTGGGTGGCTCTCTTTGCTCGAACCTATCACCATACTGCATGTTTAGGTGATGAACCCATGGGTCCTCCCACGTTGGCATTTGATCGTCGTCCTCCATCGTAGATGGATCCGCTGTGGTCATGTTTGACATCAAGGTCTTGAACATTTCTCCCAAACTTGTGTCAGAATCCTCAGCTGAAGAATCTGGCAAATACCCATCCTTAGCTTTGTTAGCAATTTGATCGATGATTTGCCAGCCACATTCGTCGTCCGATGAGACATAGCCTAGGCCTCTCTTGTGACGGTAATAATTATCTGGTTTCACCTTTGGTATATACGCCGCTTTGACTGGGACACGAGAACCTCGATCGAAGTATAAACCCTCTCCGAGTGTGAAGTCGTACCCTTGTTTTTCCATGAGCGTACGCGCTTCCAGACTATACTTAGATAAGTGCAGACCAGATTTGTCGTCATCTTCATCTTCTCTTAGGAAATGATCTGGCATCGGAAGATTTTCTCCTTTACCATATATCACTTCCTTTTGTCCCCCTATTTTGGCAGGGATAATCTAAGTTGTTCCGAAGGAATGCTGGAGGCGTTTCTTCGTTACATAAGATGATCGGAGCGGCATACATAAATCGGGATTATCGTACAATCCCTTTATCGCATCATCAAGAGACAATGAATACTCTAAATCACGATTTATTTCAATATCGGCAAGTTGCCAGTTACAACCGCCATCTGACGACTGTTCGTCGTCGAGATTGATTACAAAGGGTACAATGTCATTTAGAATAAAACCACCATTGTAATCGAATCCGGCCTCGGAATCAGCTTCTTCTCCCACTGTGGTTGCCAGATTGTTCGTGGGAAAAATCAAATTCTTCTTCATTGACGAACTCATTGCACTCAATGTTAACAACTTTTTGCGTTTACAAAGATCCGGTCTTTTTATAAGAGCCGGTTACAATGAAAATCAAAGAAAACAAAGAAAAATTACAACTTTCCTTATTTAACGAACAGATCGTGAGCTCCTGTTATACGGTCACTCGCTTTGTGGGTTGTTTGCCTGTGACGGGGTTGTTTGCCGTGGACCACCACGCAATCTCGATCTGAACAGATCTACGTAGTATAACGGGTATTATCCCACCAAGGAGATAATAGCCGGGAGGGATCGTTTCACCAAGGAAACGACCGCTCGAATCTTGGGATCTAAGAACCAAGCTTAGATCCGGAGTAGAACAACGTAGATCTGAGGATTAGATCCCTTCGAACTCCTGCCTTGTTTGGTATGGGTGCTCGCCAAGAATCGAATCCGAGTGTCCAAGTCTTCAAGCCTTCACAATTCCGAGTTGAGGTGACAATCCGGCAGAGTTTTGGCTCTTCAGAAGTTCAGAAAAAAAGTCCTCCCTAATGATGAATCTGAAGGCCTATTTATAGGCACCCAGAACTGTGCCCGTGCACAGTTCTGGGCCGAGCCACCCATGGGTGGCTCGGTCTTGGCCGAGCCACCCTAGGGTGGCTCGGCTTGGGCCGAGCCACCTTGGGGTGGCTCGGTTTCGGCCGAGTCCCCCCGGGTGTTGCCGTGGTGTCCGTCGTTCGGTTGTATTGTTCGTGATTTGTTTCGTTGCTGATCTGGACTTTAATTTGACAGTCTGGGTCTCCATTTGGCAGTAAATCCGCCTCGGTGTTTGAGTTCAAATCCATTTTGTTGTTGGACGACTCGTTGACTTTCCGAACCGTTGGATTGGTTCTACGTGCGAACGCATTCCGTCGCTTGCGTACAATCCGTTGATCTCGTCGCCTCGCCACTCAAACGTTCGATGATTTGTCGAATTATCGTGCCGAGCTGTGCCAAGGGACCTATAGGCAATTTTATACGCCTACAGGGTCGTGTTCCCTCTTGTGAACGCGGGGGTCGCATCCTCATGCGAACGTGAGGTTCATCTGTATGTTGCGAAGCAGTCCTGCATGGCAGCCAACGTGGCGTTAAAGGCCGCCACCTAGCCCCAATGCCTTCGTTTGAAGTGCAAAATACACCTAACAAAGTGTCACTTAGCGCCTCAGCCCGATTAGCCCTGATCCCCAGCCCATTCGAGCTCCAGACGAAATAATTAAATAAAAACAATTCTTGATTTGCCGTTGGCCAGCCTTGAACACAAGACTTTGAGATATTAAAACTTTAACTTTCCGTTACGCTACTAAGGATTTCTGAAAAATACCAGTAGTTAATAAATACATAGTTTAAAAACTCATTTTTAAAAAAAGGTTTTGACCAAACATATCCAACACTTTCAGCTCGAGAGATTATCATTTTGGATTAATAATAGACCAAACATGCAGAAGGGTAATGTAAAGTCATGTAAGGGTGAAAGATGAGTTTAAGCTTTTGATTTGAGATAAAAAAAGTGTGCTTTCTTGGTTAAGATCATGTTTTCTCTGAAAATAAAAAGGAGCAATTAGACACCAAGAATTTTGTATCTTATCCATAAAATGGAGAACTGTCTGATCTCCCAGGGCTTTACCCGGTTCGTGGAGTAGAGTAATGTTTTCACTTGGTGTATACGGAACAAATGAAAAGTTTCTTTTGTCTTTTTTTTGGGTGGTTGGGGGGGGGGGGAGGGGAGAAAAAACAAATTTATCAAAAAATTGAATCCCCCCTCTCCCTCATATTTCTCACAACGAGAGAACAGAGCAAATTTGAAATGTTTTTTAGATTGTAACATTGTGTCTTGTATTGTAATATTTAGATTGTAATTTTTCCCAAGGGAAATATCTTATGTTTTCTTTTGTTGAGTAAAGTAGTAAATATTTTCTGGATTTTAACGTTAAGATTGAGTTTGGGCTGTTAATCGGTTTGAATGGTGCAGTTAATAGCTGACACCGAACACTAAACCGATCTATTTTTTCGGTTCAGTTCAGTTTAGTTTTTTACTTATTTTTTCATAAACCAATTGTGTTCGTTTTAGTTCGGCTTGGTTTTTCTCTGGTTTATATCGGTTTTTTTCCGGTTATTCTATAAAGAAAACAAGTCTAGAAAAGTAGAAAGTAGAAATGTCACATATTACATAACCGTTTCCAAAAAGAAAAGAAAAAAAAATAAAATAAAAAAGGGCAGCCCACAATACCACATAACAGTTTTCGAAAAGAAAAAAAGCGATGAAAAACTAGGATAGCAGAAATGTAGATGATAGATCAGCACTTCAAGTTCAGCAGCAAGCTCCTCCATGACCAACATTTGGGGAAAGGGAAAGCTACAGTACCACGTAACAGAAGGGATTTCTTCGCCGGTGACGAGAGAACCCAAGATTTGGGGCCGATGGACGGGAGAACCCTAGATTTAGGGGCAATGGATGAGAGGGAACGAAACGGAGTGCGAAGGACCAAAATCTCGTTGGGTTTGGGACTTTGGGGGCGATGGACGAGAACTCAGATTCTCAGAAGCCCTAGAGATATAATTAAAGTCTAATGTAGACTATGTAGTAATGTTGGAACGCAGGCCAAGGCCATCCTTTTTTTTTTGGGCTTCATTTAAGCCCAAGTTTGAAGTTTCTACATAAAATTTTATGTATATTAATAATATATATCTATAAATAATATAATTTCCTTACAATATATATAATCAGTTTTTCGGTTCGATTTCGGTTTCCAGACATCCGAAACCAAAACCACACCAAACCTTCTGGTTTTCGATTATTTTTTTTACGGTTTGGTGCGGTTTTTTTCTTTCCTCGGTTTTTTTAGTTATGGTTCAGCTTTGGTGTGGTTATTTTTTCTGTTATCGATTTTCAAGTTACAGCCCTAGATTGAATGTTTGATTTTAGAATGTAACGTTGTGCCTTATATCTCTATAGCTAAGTGATATGTCACAAATTTTGCTGAAGTCATGTTCCTTGACATATGAGATGCTAGAAGAATTCCGTGAGATTATATTAGATGACATTAGGCTAGAAAAGCTCCATGAGATCATACAAGACGACATTAGAGATGTCAAGTTCTCGATTTCCTTATGTTAAAAAAAACCATTTCAAAAGCTTCAGTTGATATATAAAATTTTGAGATTAATGGGTATCCTTGTCATAGGAGGATTTCCTCCTATGACGCCTCTAAAATTACATGATTGAGCGACATTATGGATGATCCGCTCCATTGAATTTGATCTACATATTCTAAAACCCTAACACACCAAGTTTGGGGTGAACCCATCGTCGTTTGACCCTCCATCGAGCCATGTGAAAAGTTCTATTCATTCAAAACCGTTAAAATTGATACAAGTGGATGAAGGGTCAAACAACGATGGGTTCACCCCAAACTTGGTGTGTTAGGGTTTTAGAATATGTAGATTAAATTCAACGGAGCGGATCATCCATAATGTCGCTCAATCATGTGATTTTAGAGGTGTCATGGGAGGAAATCCCCTCCTATGACAAGGATAACCATTAATCTCTAAAATTTTACATGATATGCTACACTTTAGGTAGGCACTATAAAAACAGATTACAATCTACATCATAAATAAAGGTGTACAATGTATAGATTGTACATTATTCGTTATATTGGATATCTTTTTTCTACATTGGAGATCTAAATGGTTCATGCTTAAATGTGAATGCAATCAATTTTATTAAATTTAAAAAAATCTAATTTGTTGCCAAAGTTGTATCAAACATTTATAGTGAGTATTTTTGAGAGGCTGGCCCTGGTCATCTTGTTGCTTGCCTGTCCACGGTCGACTGTACATTGTAAGAAAACACACTACATGGAATTTTCACAAAATGTTTATCAAAATATAGCAATTTATCACTGTATATGGTAAGAAAATATACTATATGGAATTTCCACAAATTATATCCTTAAGCTCCCTATAAATAATGCACATGGTTTAGTTTGCTTCCGCACTCTCTTTTCCTTAAAGTGAGATATATATATATATATATATATTTATATATATAACAAAGAGAGATGGCTTCTGGGTTTTTTTCACGTTGCAATGTCTTCTTCTTCTTCATTGCTCTTGCTCTAATATGTATGAATTCCATGGTTGTTTCAGGTATCTCTTCTAAACCTTCTCATACAATTTTATAAATTTGCATTGTGTGAAACCCTCTTTGACCAAATAATTGTCCATGGACTTTCCTTGGGAAAATAATTTTTTCGAAAATAATTATTCTTAATACCTTTGTTGTCGCGTGATGGCATGAACCCTTTATTCATGATAACGTTGACTATCTTTGTTTTTTTTTTGGATAATGAGATACTTCGTCAAGAAAATTATTTTTATTTGTTTAAGAACTCATCGACAGTCATTTTTTATCTTTAAACATTTTGTTAAACTTTATTAGTATGAAAAACAGAAGATCGATAAATTATTCTCAAAAAGAAGAAAAAAAATCTGACGACAGGATGCGTAAAATACTAATGAACTAAAAATGGGTTGGATGAAATGTACAGGAGGGAGGTCAGTGATAATGGAGACGAGGAGATGGATGGAAGAGGAAGCAATGGACTACCCAGATCCTCAACCAAACCCCGGTCATGGCCCCAATCCCCCTCCTGCACTCTAGACTCCATCATGATTGTAACGTGCTTTGAACTCTCAAATGCAGAGATCATCTTATTTAGGCTCCAAATAAAAAGCTCTCACTTTTATTTACTATATGTGCTAATATGTTTTCTTTGATACTATATGTGCTTTTTTGCTGATGCCATTAAGCTTATACATGAAACGATGATTATGATGAATAACTAAGATAAGGACCACATAATTCTCGTCATCTCTCCCTGTAGTATAAGGTAACTTGCACAATTTCATCCATTGCAATAGTGAACTCATGAAGATTTTACATTGGGTAATTTTCTATACCGAATGGCCGAAAAAGATTGTTCAAAAGACTTGGATAATAGACCGAACCTGCTAGAGAACTTACTCTTCTTTTGAAATCGGCTATCAGCTAGAGAACTTACTCTTCTGGGTTGATAATAGGCCGAACCTGCAGAAGGGTAACGTAATATTCCATAAGGGCGAAAAATGAGATAAAGCTTTCAGTTTACGATAATAAAAAAAGTGCGTCTTTTAAGATCGTGTTTTCTCTGAAAATAAAGAGGTGCAATCAGATACCAAGAAATTAATACCTTATCTGTAAACTGGAGAATTGTCTGGTCTCCCATGGCTTTATCCAGTTCCTGCAGAAGAGTAATGCTTTAACTCGGGGTACATGGAATAAATGAGAGTGAAAAATAAAATGTTTCTGCTTAAAAAAATATTTATCAAGAAACTGGTACCAGTGAATTATTACATTTTCTGGGTCTTGGGAGCTGTCCACTTTCTGTATTATTTCTTGTAGATTGACATCTGCTAAGAAACTTCTGATCTCACTTGACTTCATTGTTTGCAGGGGAAAAATTAAAAAAGTATTAATATTGTTCACTTGAGTCTAAGACAAAAGAGATTCAAGATAAATGCCATTTGCAAAAAACAATGAGAAGAGTTTCTTTTTTACAACAGGATTAAGGAATGCAAAGTTGTTAAAATAGTACAACTAAAAGACGGTCGAGAGAAATCAGTATCGACTGTTCAATTGAAATCAATATGAAAATAAAAAGGTTTCAGAAAGAATTTGATCTCCTAAAAGAGCATCGATAAATCATCAGATAGTTCAATGTGTGCCAACATTGAGATGTTTTAATTTCCTTCTGAAATCGGCTATAAATTATGGATACAGCAACAAAAGGGAAGTAAAAACGACAATCATTATACTCTGTTGACAGTAATCAACATGATGCAAATATGTATATTTACGTATAACAGTGGAGTAAGTACCTATGGATTCTAGTTGTTCTTTGCTGAGAACACAACTTGGATCGTCTATTTCCTACAACCTTTCTGCACAAACTATAAGTACTGTGAAAGTTAGATAACAGAAAGTTGCCGATATCATATGCAGAATACATTAAACTCTCTTCCATAAGCATATAATATGTAAGATAAGTTGTAAATGAATTTTTATCATCAGTTGTATCTTTTAAGGTGTCAGAGTGCTTAGGTGGTTCTTCTGAAGGAGGCACAGGCTTTTCACAAGGGATATCTGCATCAACAAGTGAAGAAATATTCAAGCATGGAAGAATATGGAAAATGAATTTTATTGGAATACATTAAGAGATATTTATTGCACTGAATTTGTAGTAGTATGATGGAAGAATTCCACTATAACAATTGATATATAAACATGTCTCGAATTGTTTTAAAAATTTTAGTACTAGTAACCTCTCAGCCTTTTCATCCGCTCAAAATTTATTTCACCTTTGAAGGAATATATGTTTGTGCATAAAAATGTTCTGGTGTCACGTTGCATGAATACCTATAAATGAATGTATAGAATCATAGTTATTCTAAAGGTTATATTGCTTACAAGAACAGCAAATATCATATGGTTATATTAGTCTTTAAGTAGTTACTCACTAAAGAAAGCATTATTATCAACCAAATGCAACTAGCAATTATATGCTCGTGATAGGCAAACTAAGCAGGAGGATTCAGCTTAACATTTACCTCATCTATGCGAAAAAATACGTTTTCATTGGTTAGGACAAATTGGGGCCAAGGGGGAAAAGTGTTCCAATGGAACAATTTTACCCCTTTGGGATATTTTGAGTGGGGTAAAGTGGGATAATGGGATAATTTCAGCATTTGATTTGACAATTCATGTGAGATAATTGATGATGTGGCACCTTATTAAAATATAATTTTATCTATTAATTACTTCTAAATTAACTTATCTAATTGGTTTAGTATATTATTATAATATAAATATTATTTTACTTTATATGAAAATATAATATATTGTA
>BQKN01067075.1:12783-23629 GCA_022839385.1 Asparagus kiusianus | reverse complement strand
CGTGTTTGTGACGATTGTAGAGTGGTGAATGCAGTGATTAGAAAGTCATCTGATTGTGACTTCCATTGTCAGAGCTTGATAGGGATCAGCTATCCATTGTGATTTTTAGACAGCCTACAGAGCCACCACATGGTGGCTCGGTGGCCGAGCCACCTATAGGTGGCTCGGCGGCCACCTTGGTGGCTCGGCCACCATAGAGCCACCAAGGTGGCCGGCCGAGCCACCAAGGTGGCCGGCCGACCTGTGCCAGGGGCACAGTGAAGGTGGCCTATAAATAGGCCCCCCTTTGTTCATTTGAAAAGGTTGGATTTTCGAGAGGCGAAGCCCTGCTGGATTGGAGACTCAGAACTTAAAAAGATCTCAACTTTGGGACTTCGAGGACTCGCTCATCCAGATCTGGTGCTCGGCGATCGTTAACACGAAAAAAGGCAGGTGTTCGAGAGGACCGGATCTCAGATCTACGCAGGCGTACTCCGGATCAAAGCTTGGTCTTTGATCCCGAGGTTTGGGCGATTTGTTCCTTGGTGAACTAATCCCCCCCGGCTATTATTTCCTTAGTAAAATAATACCCGTCGTACTGCGTAGATCCGACCGGATCTAGATCACACGGTGGTCAACGGATAAACCCTGGCGCAGGTAAACAACCCACGCAAGCGAGCGACCGCAAAACAGGAGCTCATGATTTGTTCGACAAATAAGGAGAAAGTTGTAATCTTTTCTTTTATTTTCTTCGATTTTCATTGTAACCGGATCTTATAAAAAGACCGGATCTTTGTAACTCAAAAAGTTGTTATTCAAGATGACAATGGAATCGACAATGAAGAAAGACATGATTTTCACCGCGAACAATCTGGCGACCACAGTGGGAGCCACCGATCTCGCTGCCGAGATCGTTGCGTCGCAGCCGCGGATCTCGATCCCGGTCGTGGAGGAGGTCGAATACGAGTTCGACCAGCAGAAGTTCGAGGAGTACTTGTCGTCCTCGTCCGGATCAACCTCCCCCCGCAAGTCCAAGAAGTTCTCCGCTAGGAGAAAAGCTCGTTGGTATGAAGATGTTGAAAACACCAACGAAGATCTCGCCCCGTTGGATGCCAAAGTCGCATTGGGTGAGATCCCTCTAATTTCCAACTAGGTCAAGCCGATTCCTGCCAATTCCTCCGTCACCAAAGGAGTGGTGACTCTCTCGAAGAGAGCCCGCCAAAGGCGATGCCAACGCTTGGCCCGAGAATTCGCGAAGGTAATGGAATCCACGGATGGAATCCGCCATAACGCGAGTCCGAAGAACAAGAGAGGCAAACAGCCTCAACAACCGATGAATGACAGCTCCTCCAAGCCGCCAACGAACGAATGGATCCGTGTCAAACAGAATCGTTCGACACTTGAGGAGCGCATTCGCAAGCGCCGCGCACTGTCAGCGCAGGCACGGGCTCAAGTCCAAGAGGCCCGTAGGAAGCTGCAGAAGGAAGTGGCAAAGAAGCCGCCACCAACCCGCAAAGTTTGGAGGCCGAAATCTGAAGCGACGATTCAGGCTAAGGCACAATCGTTACAGCCTTCGAAGCAAGTTCAACCTCCGGCGAGCCAACTCAAATCGTCGATAATCCCCATAGATGCTCCGGGAGATCCCGTAGGACCATCTCAAAGAAGGAGGTCAGTTTTGGAACGCATCGGTCCAATTCCCGATGAAAGAGGCAAGGCTCCAGTTCAAGAATGTTTGGGCCCGATGAAGAAGCCCCGAACGACTCAACTTGCTGGGGGTTGCCATCATTTTCAGCATGACAAGGAGTTCAAGGCTGCTGCGCGCGCCAATTTGCGCGTCGAAGTCCAGGAGCCCGCTGAGAACTGGCGCCCACTAAGGCATGTTTCGAGGCGTGTAACTTTTGAAAGCCCGAAGAAGGCAGTTCGCCCTTAGAAGGAAACGTTGTCATCCGATGATGATAACGTTATACCTGAGAAGTCGTGCCAACACACAATAGGTTACTCCGATCTTCAAACAGACGAGTTGTACTATCGTGTTGGGGGTACGAAGAAAACTAGGAAGAGGAATCCTCAAAGGCTAGAGAATCAATGCCCCTGTTCCAAACTCATTCGGGCGGTATTGTCTGAGTGTAACTGCATCAAGACGGTCCCCGAAAGAGTTTCGGTTTTCGAAAGGCTCAGCACTGAAATGCCAAAGCCAAGGTCTAGGCGTTTCCGACGAAGAAGAACAGCGGTTGAAGATGGAGAATTTTCGAGGGTCACCGCTAACATGGCCAGCAAAAGGACATCGGCACGGGATAATCTCGAGTCGATTCTGAAAGCATCCCGGCGTCTAACCCGTCTGCAGTCTGGCGCCATCGCACGAGGAACTTATGGTAGGGTTCGGACAAGACTACCTTCAGAAGGTGAAGAGTCGGATGCCTGCTCTGCGGTCGCATCAGATAATACAGTGTCCAGTGAGGGGGAACCCCGAGAGTCGCTGATGATAAGCGCGGAACAAGTGGCCAAGATGTTCGAAGAAGCCATGGCTAAACAGCAAGAGAGCTTCAAGTTCGAAATGCAGATGGCCATGCAGACTATGAGAGAGATGCATGACCAACAAATTCAGGCATTGAGGAACCAACAAGGCGAACCAAGTCGTCATAACCAGAACAATCTGGCGACCACAGTGGGAGGTGTGAGTGAGAGTACAAATCACTGTAGGAATGTTGATTCGTATAAATCACTGTAGGCATATAAAACTGCCTATAGGTCCCTTAACACAGCTCGACGACGCCGATTCGACAAACCGACCATCGGGCGACGTATCCAAACACGACCGTTAGCCCGCAAACACCGAAGCCAAACGATACGCGACGAAGCGGACTAACGAGGCTACGAAGCTGACGAACCGCACGCAAACAACGGAATGATTCCACTCGCATACGGAATCAAGCCAACGGGTTGAGGAATCAACAAGTCATCAAACCAAGAGCGGACTCGGATGAATCGCGACCGAGTCAAGATCAGTTTCGGATTCGAACTCAGAAGCGGATCTACTGCCAAATCAGGTCAACGAATCGAATCCGAACCAATCAACCGCAAAACCGGAAAACGGGCACAAAGAGGCAAAACGACAAACACCTGGAGGTCGGCTCACTGAGCCACCAAGGAGGCTCGGTGGCCGAGCCACCAAGTGGTGGCTCAGCCGAGCCACCTTGGTGGCTCACCGAGCCACCTTGTGGTGGCTCGGCCACCACCGAGCCACCTATAGGTGGCTCGGCCACCACCGAGCCTGTTTGTTGGAAATTTGCAGTAAAAAGACAAGAAAGAAAATTTGACTTGTATTCTCTCAAAATCAATTACAATTTGAATTCCGATTACAAAAGAGAGGAGAATGAATTTGATTCTCCCCTTTGTTTAAGACTGGGTTCTTCTTGGTAGCGATGGAGTGCTTCCTTCGATTGATCGCGTCGAACTTGCTCTCCGTTGACGATCCGACCGTATTATCTCACTGGAACGATTGACTTGTGTGATGAATTCGGTTTAGAACTCTCGATGAGTGTAAAGAACTCGGAATGAGTTGAGAACTCTAAAGAGAGTTGTTGAGAACCGAATAACTGGTTTGATATGATTAACTTGTGTTGCAAGCTTAATCACGAACTCTTAAATGAGTTTCAGAATTCAGAGTGAGTTGGAACTCTGTAACAGAGTTGTTAGAACCGAAGATTCGGTTAACAGCCAAGCTGATTTTCCACTGATGAAGGGATTCTCTGGAATTTGATAATCTTTAAAAGATTTCCTTCTCTGTGTTGTTGAATTGCCGAGAATTGTTGACCTTAGACGGTTTTGATGCCAGCTCCTTCAACCCTCTGCGGTTTTTTTTGCTGAAGCCGATCAACCCTCTACTCAGTTGAGTGAATCGGTTATTTATATGGGGATTAGGGGTGTAACCAACCCCTAAATCCGCTCCTAAGTGGGCGAAAATCCCTCAGAACGTGGGATAACGGTTTTGAGGCCGTTCGACTGGTGTTTGAACAAGTCAAACGCCTGATTTGGCGTTCTGAGCCTTAACTCTGCGTCTAAGGTCCGAGACGCAGAGTTA
Source organism: Asparagus kiusianus (assembly GCA_022839385.1). Taxonomy (NCBI): domain Eukaryota; kingdom Viridiplantae; phylum Streptophyta; class Magnoliopsida; order Asparagales; family Asparagaceae; genus Asparagus; species Asparagus kiusianus. The sequence continues at coordinate 19,569 of BQKN01067075.1, read as the reverse complement.
AACCCTTGTCAAAGGTTGGAAACGCAAAGGTCACATGAGTTCTGGACTTGGAGACGCACAGGTCACTTGTGCGTTGAAATCAACTCTGCGTCAAGAGTTTGAGACTCATAATTGAGTCTGTTGAAGAACGCACGTTATGTGTGCGTTTTGTGCTTTAACTCTGCGTTCAGAGTTAGCTGTCTGTTGGAGAACGCACAGTTTGTGTGCGTTTCGAATTTGAGAAACGCAGAAGTGAACTTCTACGTTTGATAGAGGTTGTTGACTTGTAATTTTCTCTATTATGACATTGCAAAGGCCATTGCTCATTGTTCTTCGCCCATTATAAGATATGAGAGTCGTCAGATTGTAACTCTCACTATCGATTGTGAAGGCCACTGAATAAAGTTTTCATCAGCTGTCGGAAGCGTCGTCAAATTGTAACTCTTCTCGTTCTGTGTGAAAAGTCTTCTATTTGCAGCTTTCGATTGTCGGCGCGAAAGCTATTTGATTGTAGGTTTCGTTGTGAGAGCTAGTCGGGAATCAACATCCATAGTGTCTTTTAGACGAATATTTACCCATAGCTCTCTACCAAGTAACTCACCAGATAAGTCCAACATTTTATTTCTAAAATCATTACACTGCTCATCAGCATCTCTAATAGTTGCTAATATAATATTAGCCATGCTGTTGTCGCAGCCATCAAGATCAATCATCTCAGAAATGAAGTTGTGTTTGTGACGATTGTAGAGTGGTGAATGCAGTGATTAGAAAGTCATCTGATTGTGACTTCTATTGTCAGAGCTTGATAGGGATCAGCTATCCATTGTGATTTTTAGACAGCCTACAGAATCCCCTCCAAAGTTTTTGAAAGTTCGCGGTTGACTGGGACGAATTTTCGGAATACTTTGGATCCCAAAATTTAGCGGATTGAATGTTCATTTCATCTGATCTGAAGATATTGCTGAACTTTGGCTGATCGTAAACTGTTTGGACTCATCCAACAGACTCTACAGTGGAGTTACCTGCTTTTTCCTGGCTTTAGTCATCTTGATAGTTGACATTAGCCTCCCTCTATTTATTTGGAACCATGCCTTGGCTATAAAGATAGGAGTACTCACGTGGTTGAGTCAGAACGCATAGGTAAACTCCTTGTGTTATCGAACTGAAACGCAGGGTTAAATTCTACGTTTAAAAGTTCAATTAATACAAACGTACAGTCGGATTCTCTGTGCTGAGGCATTAAAACGCAGAGTTAAATTTTGCGTTCAAAAACTCAAGTGACACAAACGCACAGGCCGTGTTTGGCGGGATTCTCGAATCTTGACCCGATTCGACAGCTCATAGCTGTCTATAAATAGACCGCCATGGGTCAAATCAAAAGTCACCCGACTTTTTGCCTCTCCTCTTTCGGAAGATTTTTAACGAAGACTCTTCGTTTTCAACTCCGGTGATCTCGTTCGTCTTCTCCGATTCTCCTCTATGGGTTCCAAGAAAAAGGCCGCTTCTCGCCCAAGATCCACTGCTGCAGCAGCGCCGCCGCCTCAGACTCCACCTGTCGGTGGTAAGTACCGCCCTTCGTGGTCGTCAAACTTGCTTCGGCGAGTTCTCTGAAAAAGCCTTGGGTGTATTGCCGCCAAACTTGCTTTAGCGAGTTTTCTAAAAGAAAACCCTAAATGGGTTCTTGCAAACGAGGAAGACGACTCGTTTTGATATTGTAACGCAGAGTTAAGACTCTGCGTTTTGAATTTGAAATGCCAGGGCCTGACTCTGCATTTATGGAATCTGAACGCTGGGTCTGGACTATGTGTTCGAAAGATTAACGCCGAGTCCGACTCGTGTGTTGACGATTTTTAAACGCCAGGTCTGAACTGTGCGTTCAAGAAATTTAACGCAGAGTTTGACCTTTGCGTTGATGAATTTTAAAAGCTAGTTCTGAGCTGTGCGTTCAATAAATTTAACGCAGAGTTCGACCTTTGCGTTGATGAATTTTAAACGCCAGGTTTGAACTGTGCGTTCGAAAACTTAATGCAGGGTTGACCTCTGCGTTGATGAAATCTAAACGCCAGATCTGAACTATGCGTTTGATAGTTTTCTTCCTTATAGGCTTAATTAAAGCTCCCTTCATTTGACTGATTGAACATTTCTTTCTTTTGCAGTGCCTTATACCCGCGAACCTCTCAATCTTCATCACCACTTCGGGCGTGAGGGCGGCGTGGATTTTAACATGCAATTCAATCTGCGTCAAGAACTCCCAATATTCCAAGACTCTGACAAGGATCGTGTCGCCTTGATCTCCGATCCAAGTACAGATATACTTAGGGTATTAGTTACGGACACCAAATTCGAGACTGGGTCCCGCAAGAAGCTTGTCAAGCCAGATTTTTTATTTGGAGATCGTGTCACTATCTCAAAAAAGATCGTGCACGGCGGACACTATAAGTGGCTCAGGCAAATCAAAGACCGTCGCTTCTTTCTTCCTGACATGCACAGGATGTTTCCCATCTCCTATTACCAATGTGCTTCTGTTCCCCGTCACATGAATTGGGACTTGGTGAGAGAGCAAGATGGGGTAGCTGTTGGGGTTCTGACTCACAAGGGTGTACATACCGCTGGTTATAGTCGACAAGTATCAGCCTTGGAACCCTGCTTATTCTCACGGGGATATCCTTTAGGAGAAACAGCTAGCCCAGCTAACACCTTCATGCGACGATTTTTGACCGCTAAAGGTGAATTCCCAACCGCAGTATTCCGAACTCCTGGATGGGTACATTCCACTAAGACAGGATGGTGGGCACGAATGGTAGAATTTGTATTGGTAGAGTTAAAGGGACCGTTAGCTCAATCTGGGCTTGGTTGCCCTATCAGGGCTACTCAATTCGGTATCGCTCTTAGTCCTTATAACTTCTTTGCCATTCTGGAGCGGTACAATCCAGAAACTTGTACATTTTTCACACCGGAAGGAGAGTTAGGGTTCGCCCTGCATGAGATGTTTGATGTCTCAGGTCTTCCTTTTGGAGATTTACCATATGAAGAGTTTGTTCCTGGATCAAGTGAGCTGAAGAATTTGAAGGAGACGAACCCCGAAGTATACAACACTCTGTGGGAGGTGATGTGTCATTTTCAAATTTGCAGCCAACTGACAGGAGCACGTGGACGTGGTATCAAACAGCTATCTTGGGCTGAGTATCTTTTCTAGAATTTGTCTAACAAAGCTGTCAACGTGTCTCGTCGGGAGGCAAGCACTCCTGAGACCATTCAGGCTTTGATTAATGACGCCACCGTTCACTATGTTAGCGAGGGAATAGAAGATGATTTCCCCGCACAAACTGAATTTGAGAGCTTCCATCACCAGGCCGCCATTCCCATCTCTGACATGGCTTTATTGGCGGGTTTTCTCATGCTGTGGCTAAAGCGGTGTGTAGTCCCTACCAGGCCAATAGATGCTGTGATGATTGAGGTAGCTTATCCGGCTGTCCTCTTAGCTTACGGGAGACCCATAAATCTACTTTCAGCCATGACATGTTGTCTACAGCATGGCTTGAGAGAATTGTGTCTCGAGTTTATTCAAGTGAAGGAGATAGACTCTGAAGGAAAGAAAAGCTTGGTGACCCCAAATCCTAGAGTACCCTTGCCATATACATACTTAATGGCTTGGTACTCCTCGCATTGTGCACATCTGATGAGCGCTCCGTCTTCCACAGATGAAGGCTTCATCCCTTTCGTACAGAGATTAGAAAAGGCTACTTGGATAGGCACTTACGTAGTGAAGGTCCGTCAGATCCTGTCAAGAGACCTCAGCTACGACATCTTCCGCTGCTTCCCGGATTTTGAGGGTGGAGGATATGGACAAGTATTCCAAGATACTGCTGGTCCCAATGATTTTACCCGTTTGGACGGGGGAGTTTTCCACTGGCTATTAAATATTAGACCTGGTTATCTCATCCTTAGGCAAAATGACAAATGTATAATTGAGCCCTATCAACCGTATCGATTTGCTCGCCAATTCGGATACGACCAACTATATGTTGGAAATCCAAGAAGCCTACTTTCGGTTATGGGCAACATATACGAAGGAGCTCGAGCCTGGTATTATTCTACCGCAGGTTGCACCAGGGCTACCTTCAGATTACCCCACAAAACACCCAATTCTCTTCTCTCCGCGGCTTTCTGTAACTGGTATTATACAGCTTCTACGATAACGGATTATAAACTGTACACTTCAGGCCTTCATGAAATCAGAAAGCTGTATTCGTCCCGGAAAGGAGCTCGTGTGTCTCGTCTGAAGGGGATCGACGAGTTTTAGATTTTGAAGATGAAGTTGAGGAAGAGGAAGGGGAACTAGGATTAGAGAATCCCCCGGTAGTGAATCCAACGGCTGCTGAAACTCCAAGGACAAAGGCAACTGGAAAGAGGGTTCTGTCCGAAGCAGAAGAAGCTCAATATGAAAAACGTACTCGTAGAAAGCTGCTGGTAGACCCTCCTGCTGAGAAGCTGATGGTGGATGCTTTTAAATCTGTCGGCGGAGGGGATGAGCAAGAACCCATTGCTGCAAGTCGTCCCGATCGCACAGGTCCTCATTCTGAAGGTGCTTCATTTTCTGAGGAATTTTCTTCTCAATATCCCTTGGATCCGGAAGAAGGCGGAGATGAATCCTTGATTGAGAATATGGGGGCTTCCGATATCTCACCAATTCCAGAACAAGTTCCAGGTACTACTCTTTCGTCTGCAGATGCACCACCTACAATGTCTCCATCTGAAGGGGTGAAACTGCATACCGATGAACCGGTAACAGATGAATTTGTGCATGTTGATGAGAGTCAGTCTCTGGTTTCTTCTGCACTATTGCCACATTCGGGGACTATTATTCCTAGTCCCACGACTGGCCGACTGACACAAGTGGAGATGAACATGAGCTCTCCTGGACTTTCAGCTGCCGACGATGATGAACCATTAGACTATGGGAGCTCGTCTCACCATGATGATGCTGATGAGGATGAAAGTGATGATGCTGATTTTCATGCTTGGGCGGATCAACCACCACCACTTTCTGACAAGGCGTCTGGTTATCTTCCTTTTCATCCTACCGGTAGAAATTGCACACTATGATTTCTCTGGCGTCTTTTTATTTTATACTGATTGTTCTTTTGTGTAGGTTCCCCAGCTCACGAGGCTGCTGGTACGTCATCGTCGCTCCCCTCGCAAGCAGCGGACGTTTCTCCCTCTGAATCAATGTCAGTGACTACCAGTTCTTTACCAGAAGAACCTCTTTCACTGACGATTCCTCTCAAACCTGTGGGGACAGAGATGGTGCTAAGCTCAGCCCAAACTGGGGCACTCATGGTTCTACCTTCTAGTCCCTCGCAACTGGACGTCAGCATAGCTTCTCCAACTTCCTCACGGTCATCACCCACTTCTCCTGCATCTGGGTCTATGCTTTTAGGCTCCCCATCGACATCTCCGATGAAGTCTCTGAGTCCAGTGGCCATCCCTTCCATTCTAAAAGCTCTTCTACGACCGTTGGAAGATATGATGAAGATAGCAATTGAGGAGATCAGTGCTAAACGAGCTTCGTTTGATTTCTTTAAACCAATACTCATGAACTCTTTGAATGGCATTCGTTATTTGGATGACGCTCGATTGTTCCAGCATTGCTCCGAAGGTGTCTCTCGGTTGGAGAAAGATCCGAGGGCTTTGGAAGAATTGCATCAAGCTGATCTTGCTGTTCAGGCTGCGTTAGTCTTTAATAATCTTAAAGCTGAAGCAGCCCGCCAATACGAGACTTTTCAAGAAGCCATCACTGACAGGGAGCTTGAACTCGCATCCTTACAGGGGCTATGCATGCAGAAGCAACATGCTGTGGATGATTCTATTGCTGCTATACAAGCGTCTCGCGCAGAAATTGATCGCCTCAAGGTGGAATTGGCTCGACACGAATCAGAGCTCGCACGAGAGGAAGAGATCTTGGTGAAGCTCAGACTAGAAAGCGTGAAGACTTATGCCACTTACCGTTCATCGGTGCGGGATCTTGAGCTTCTTCAAAAGCAAGCTAGTGCAATTGAGTCGGATGAAAGCGTCCTTAGGAAGAAAGCCGAGGTGATGGTGCAGGCTGCTCACGAAGAAAGGCTAGCTGCTATTAAATCCCGGCTTGTGTATTTCACTTTTACTGATCCAGGGGCTTAATGATGTAGTGTTCTTTTTGTTTAATAAGAACAGGATTTTTGTATCACTCTTCAATATTTTTGGTGATAATAAAAAGAGTGATTCTGATTTGCCTCTTTTCATTGCATGTGCCATGTTCTGACTTGCAACAATTGAACTATGAAAAAAATACCCAGTCTTTAAAATTTCCTTCATTATCATTTAAGATAATTCTAGAAGAACTTTAACTTGTGGGGGAGGGAGATGTGAACACTCGTTATTTCTTTGCAGAAGAATTAACTGGTTCAAACAGATTAAAGGTGTCAGGGATTTTAACCTGTCATACGAGCGATTGTGATTAGAATAATTTAGGGACTTATCGCTCTATTGGAAAGAGTCGATAAGTGGATTTTTGTCAGAGGTGTAGTGTTAACATGACAATAAGAATATCGCTATAGAAGCAATTTTGAGGACTTATCGCTCTATTGAAGAGAGTCGATAAGTGGGTTTTTGTCAGAGGTGTAGTGTTAACGTGACAAGAAGAAAATATTGCTATAGAAGCAATTTGGAGGACTCATCGCTCTATTGAAGAGAGCCGATAAGTGGATTTTTGTCAGAGGTATAGTGTTAACGTGACAAAAGAAAATATTGCTATAGAAGCAATTTGGA
>BQKN01067075.1:0-12773 GCA_022839385.1 Asparagus kiusianus | reverse complement strand
GAGTCGATAAGTGGGTTTTTGTCAGAGGTGTAGTGTTAACGTGACAAGAAGAATATATTGCTGTGATTTGAACACATCTAGGGGACTTAGCGTCTCGCAGGGGAAACTTGCTAAGTGATTTATCATCGGAGTGATGATCTACAATACTTGTGATTTGAAAATTTTATCGCTCTATTAAGGAGAGTCGATAAATTGGATATTTACTACTCCATTGGGGAGAGTTAGTAAATTAATCATGATTAGTGGATTTTAACAGAGGAATTATCGTTACGACGATGTAAGCTAAATTCAAGCTCTGTAGGGATGACATTCGTCTGAGGTGTAATGTTAACCCAACGGGGATTTAAATTCTGCTGAAGAAATACAGATATTTAACAATGCCCTGTTAAAAGGGGTCATGAACTTAAGAAGTAAGTATCATGATTTGCCAATACAAGGGTGGATCCTTTGTTTAGGATAATTGCAACGCAAATGGCGACCCTTGCGTTCGAGGTTCGAAACACAAAGTTAAGAACCGTTAGAGCGCGGGTCTAGGCCTGGCGTTAAAGAAAAATTGAACGCAGAGGTGAATTCTGCGTTAAAGTCTAACCGACTTTATCTGTTAATGTGAAAAATCACGTTTTAGATTCGGTTGGGATTATTTCTTAGAGTCCCGAGCCGATTTAACAGCTCGACGGCTGTTATAAATAGGCCGTGTAAGGTCACATCAAGAGTCATTTGACTCTTTTGCCTCGCTTAGTTCCAAGAACGAGATTTCTCGTTTTAATTTCTGTCGATTCTCGGACGAACTCCGACGAACTCCATCTTTTCCGATTTACCATTCGCATGGCGCCCAGAAGGATGAGTGCGGGTTCCAAGAAGATCGTCAAGGCGGCTTCGGAGGCATTGCCGGCTGAGAACACCGGCGATGCCGCTGCTCTGATGAGCGCTTCGGCGCTGTTGTCGCTGTCACATGGACCTCGTTGCTGTGGTAAGTGGCGGCCATGGCAACTCGTTTCGACAAGTTTTTTGTAAACCCTAGATGGGTTCTCATCAACGAGGAAGATGACTCGTTTTCTCATCTGAAACGCAGAGTTACGGCTCTGTGTTATAAATTGGAAACGCAGACTTAAAACTCTGCGTTTAAGAAACATGAAACCAAGTCTTTATGTTAAAATTAGGAACGCAGAGTTTGGGCTCTGTGTTTAAAAAAAGAAAACGCAGACTTAAGACTGCGTTTAAGGAAACATAGAGTTAAAACTCCTATGTTTGGATATGAAGTTTGAACGCGGGTCTTGACCTCTGCGTTTAAATATTATATAACACATGGCTCAACCTCTGCGTTCAAGTGCTAATAACGCAGGGTTTGACCTCTGCGTTCAAATGTCTACGTTCACATGTTGCTACAAGGGTTGGCCCTTGTATTTAACGCTTGACACGTGGAATTTGTCTTTCGTATTAGCAATTTATTTCTGCTACTAACCCTTGCTTCTAATTTTACAGTACTTTTTCCCAATATGCCACTCTTACCAGAGCAGCATTTCAACTACACTGATGATCCAGAAGTGGGGAAAGCTTTTGGTCTTCGCAGAGAAATTCCTTTGTGCACTTTTCCGAGCTTGGAACGGACACACTTGATTAGGTTTGCTGGGAGTTCCACTCTTAGAGCCCTGATCACTGATGTAGATTTAGAGACTCCTGCGGGTCTGGATCAGTTTGTCAAACCATCATTTTTGTTCGGAGACCATATATCCGCCGATGGGCAAGTTGAGTGCGTAGAGGACTCCCGGATGTTGCGAAGAGTCGGCGATCGTTTATTTTCCCTTCCAAGTATGAAGAGACTGTACCCACTTTCCTACTTCCTGAGTGTTGGTGGTCGCAGGGGTTTGGCCTTCGAACTTGTTAAAGAGAAGGAGAACATATCGTTTGGATCTGGTCGATCCTCTCGTGTTCAAATTGGCGGACAACTCAAAGGTTTGAGACCCGGGAGGTTTGAGAAGAAAGAACTTAATCGGGAAGCGCCTCTTCCAGCGAACGTATTCATACGTCAGTTTCTTGCTTCTCGCGGGGAATTCCCTGCACAAGCTTTTCGTTCTCCAGGCTGGTTGTTCTCCGGAGAGGACGGCTGGTGGACTAGGATGGTGGATTTTGTCTTAGGGGAACTCAAGGAGCCTCTTGCTCAGTCTGGCCTTACGATATCAGTACAGGCTACAAGACGCGGGATCGTTCAGAACTATCCCTGTTTCTTTTCTATGCTGGAGCGGTATAACCCGGATAGCTGCACCTTTTTCACACCTGTTGGGGAGTTGGGATTTGCTCTCCACGAGATGCATGCAATATCGGGACTATCCTTTGGGCAAATTCCATATGAAGAGTTTGTTCCCACCACTGAGGAACTATCCATCTTAAAGACTGCCCATCCGGAGATTTATGACACTTTTTGGGAGTTAATGTGTCATTTCCATATCTGTGCTCAAGTTGCCGGAACGCGCGGGAGTGGCCTTATGCATACTACTTGGGCGGATTATTTATTTCAGAACTTGGGTCAGAAAGACTCTAAGGTGATCCGTCTTGCTGTCAATTCCGCTGGAAGTATTAAAGCCCGCATCAGGGCTCCTAAGGCTATTTATAAGAATCAATGTCTAGAAGATGGATTTGAAGCTGGCAGCGAGTTTGAGAGCTTTCATCACCAAGCCACCATTCCAATCTCTGACATGGCACTTTTCGCCGGTTTCTTAATGCTCTGGTTGAAACGATGCATTGTGCCGACGAGACCAGCAGAATCAATCTTAGTTGAGGTAGTTTATCCTGCCGTTCTCCTGGCTTATGGGAAACCACTAAGTCTTCTCCCTGCGATGACGGGCTGCCTGCAGAGAGGTTTACGGGACTTGATTTCAGAACTCCTTGATGTCAAGGAGACGAATGTTGCTGGGAGGAAAGTTTGGAAGACTCCCCAACCACGCGTACCAATGCCCTATACTTATCTAGTGGCTTGGTTCGTGCTGCATTGCCCCTCGTTGATGACGGGGATCGTGCATGACAATGAAACTTCCGTTCCTTTCATTCAGAGGCTTGAATCGGCCACGTGGACAACTATGTATATAGTCCGGGCCAGACAACTCTTATCTCTGGAAAACAACTATGATCTTTTTTGCTGCCGCCCTTGTTTCGATGGGGCTGAAGCAGAAGGCCCGAAGTTTGTTGATGTGGTTTTTGAGGGGTCCTCACTCTTGAACATGGGGACTTTCCAATGGCTTCTTGCCATCCGAGTGGGCTACTTGGTCCTTCGATTAGGCGAGAGATGCATAATTGAGCCTTATATTCCTTCGCACTTCGCTCGACAATTTGGGTATGACCAGCTTTATGTTGGCAACCCTAACCCGCGATTAGCTCGTATTGGGAATTTATATGAAGGGGCCCGTGCTTGGTATTTCTTCCTCGCCCGAGGAACCCATGCACAATTCACTTTGCCTAGTTTGCCGCCTAGCTGCTCTATCGTGGCGGATTTCCGCGATTGGTTTGACAAGGCTTCTCAAATCCCAGAATATGATATATACACTTCGTGTATAAATGAAATCCGGGGGCTTTATAAGTCGAGAAGTGGTTCTGGCAGGACTCGATTACCGGGTATTGAGGATTATCTGTCTTGCGAGCGAGAGGTAGCCGGAATCGAAGAGATCTCGAAGGAATTACCCGTTGCTAAGCCTTCTGAAGAAGAGGACACTAAAGAAGTTTTCGAGAGTGCACCTCTTCCTAAGTCTCGCTCTTTGAGATCATCAGGGAAGAAGGCTCTTACTGCTGATGAGGTTGCCAAGTATGATAAGAAAATACGCAAGCGAAAACCTACTGCAGCTAAGACTTCCAAAAAGTCCAAGTTGATGGGGGATGCCATCAAGTCTGCACATGCCGCATCTCCTGAGGAGAAAGAGGAGATCATACTCCCGGCTGCTCCTTCTGGTCCTGAAGTAACGGCAGCTGGGCCGGGATTGACCCTCCCAGATCCAGCATCAAATATGCCCGAAGGGCCGTCTTCTGAAGTTGTCAACCGTCCCATTCGCACTGATTATGCGAATTGTTTTACTTATCCAACTGCTCCACCCCCAAGCTCGGAAACTTTGAGGAAGCTTATCGAACAACTGGAACATTGGATGCAGATAACCATTGATGTTGTCAGTCTCGGGGATGTGAGTTTCAAGGTCTTTGAACCCCATCTGCTGGAATGTGTCGCCAAGATTAGGAATCAGGGGAATGCCGTATGGACCGATAATTATCACGAGGGCATTATTATTTTGGAATACGAACTGGAATTCCTTTCCATGCTACGACGTGACGACATAGGACTAGAAGTGGATCAAGCTCTCTCTGAGGCTAAGACTTTAAAAGCGCAACAGCAAGAGGTTCTCCAGAATAGCTTATCCGAAGCAGAATCTCGTGTTGCTCACTTGCGTGGGGAACTTCTCCGGGCACAAGGCGACATGGGCAATCTTGCTATTGGTCTCCGGGATAAAGCAACAGAACTTACTCGTGCTGGTGTTGAGATACCGCAAATAAATGCTCAACTCGCTGACGGTATGGAAATTTTCAAAGGGTTAGCTGGTTATTGTGACGGGCTCCTCAAAGGTTATTGCGACGAACTTGCCGCCGCTGATAAAATTAGACGAGAGCTCGCAGCAGCAGCACCAGATGAAGAGGAACTCAAGAATAAGATAACAGAAGAAGTCAAGAAGGCTCGTGAGGATAAAATATCAGCTTTAAAATCCAAGCTTAAGTCTTTTAAGCTGATGGATCCCAACGCCTAGGATTTGCACTTCTTTTTGCTAAGGAATAATTGTGTATCGTTTTTACTTCCATCGTCTTCACCTTTGTACGCCAATTTGTAGTATTGAATGAAAACGATATCATTTTAATCTTCATTATCTCTTTTTGCTGAATTTTAATTCGAGACAACGAAGAATAAAACGAAAGTCATAAGTGTAATGTTAATTTGGCATAAAACTGAAATTCTCTTCATTATTACTTAGAATAACTCCAGAAAACTTCAATTGTCAGAGGTGTAATGTTAACATGACGATATACAAGACAAGAAAAATTACAATTTATTCCCGAAATGCATTAATGAATTAGCAACCCCCAGCCCGACTCGGCTGGAATTTACAAGAACAAGAAGTGGGCTACATGATTTACGGAAAATATCTCTTAAGGAATTTCCCATTAATGGGCATCATGAGCCTGTCTCCTTTTTGATTGATAAGGCGATAAGCTCCACCCGAATAGACTGAATCTATTACGAACGGCCCTTCCCATTTAGGATTAAACTTCCCTTTGGTTTTGTGGGTCATCACCATGGGTCGTCTGTTAGCCAAAACCAGATCGCCCTTCTTGAAAATTCGTTCCTTAACCTTTTTGTTGTAGGTTTTGGAAATACGGGCTTGATACAATTCGATCTGCTGCTGAGCCTTGAGTCGTTTGTCGTCTAAGGCTTCGAGTTCTTGCAGACGTCGTTGATGTTTTTTTTCTTCTGTTAATCCGGTTGCAACCGCGATTCTCAGAGAAGGGATCTGAATTTCTAATGGCAATACCGCCTCACAGCCGTATACCAAAGAGAATGGTGTAGCTCTTGTAGGGGTTCTCACCGTTGTACGGTAAGCCCATAGACATTCACCAAGCCTTTCGTCCTAATCACGTCGGCTCTTGGAGACAAATTTCTTGAGAAGCTTTACTATGGTTTTATTGAACGCTTCTGCAAGACCATTTGCCGGCGGGTAATACACCGTAGATGCAACACTTTGGATCCTGAATTTATCACAGAATCTCTGGAATCCGAAGCTGACGAATTGCGTTCCGTTGTCGTGAACTATTCGTCGTGGTACTCTAAAACGGTAGACGACGTGATACTTGATGAACTTGATTACGTTTGAAGTCTTGACTTCTTTTAACGGGACTGCCTCCGCCCATTTGGAGAAGTAATCGGTCACAGTTAGAATGAACCGGTGTCCCTTGGACGTCGGAGGGGAAATCGGTCCTACAATATCCATACCCCACATTTCGAAAGGCCAGGATGCCGACGTGGGGTGTAGATTTCCAGGTGCTTGGTGGATAAAATCCCCATAAATTTGACATGCGTGACAATGTTTAGCATAGTCAGCCGCGTCTGAAAACATTTTCGGCCAATAATAACCGATTCGTCGGAGGCGATCTCCTAATTTAGCTCCGGGCTGATGAGCTCCACACAATCCGCCATGAGCCTCTTTGAGGGCCTCCTTCGCTTCATTTCGGGAAAGGCATCTAAGTAAAACTCCATCGTGTGATTTGCGATACAGGACTTGAGAAATTGCATCGTAATAGAATCGGAGGGCCTTTCGTTTAATAGAAGCCGCTTCCTTAGGATCGTCGGGCAGAATTCCATATAGGGCATAGTCGATGTAGGGGAACCGCCAATCCCTAGATTCAAACTCCATAAATGCTGTACAGACTTCTCCTGACGTCGTCTCGTCTTGGTCTTCCTCCATGGGGATCTTGGAAAAGCATAATCTCCGTCCCATGACTAGAATCGTTGTTTCAACTTCCGGTGGCAATGCTAATGAAGTTACCAAGGAGGCTAAAGCATCTGCATACGCATTCTGAGCTCGTGGTACATATTCGATAAAGAAACATTCAAACTTTTGAGCTCGCTCTAGCACTGCGAAGTAGTATGGGATCAAATCCTCATGATGTACTTCGTATTCTCCTCGGACTTGATTAACGATTAGCTGAGAGTCACCGTAAGCTTCGAGGTATTGAACATTAAGTTCTTCGGCACATTGCATTCCTAACAGCAGAGCATTATACTCCGCTACATTATTGGTGCAAGGTTCGATTAGGGAGAATCCCCTTGGGATTACATGACCGTTCGGAGAGATTAATACTACTCCTACTCCCGCAGTGATTGCTCCATGAGGGTTTGCTCTAGACGCGCCGTCGAAGAATAACTTCCACACTTGCGTAGCTTCCTGGATGACGCAAGCTTCAGCGACTTCGTCAGGTAATTCTTCATACAACTTAGACGTTCCCGATACTGGGTGATCGGCTAAGAAGTCTGCCAGTGCTTGACCCTTGACCGCCTTTTGAGGCATGAACTGCATGTCATATTGTGACAAGAGAATGACCCACTTTGCGAGTCGGCAATTCAGAGATGATGGTTTCATCATCAGAACTCTCAAAGGATTCACCTTAGAGATGACTTGAATGGTTTGTCTAACTAGGTAATGTCGCATCTTTTGAATTGCGAATACCAAGGCGAGACATTCCTTTTCGACCGGATTGTACCGGTGTTCGGCTCCCATCATAGTCCTGCTCAGGTAATAGATGGCTTGCTCTTGACCTTGATCATTATTCTGGGCTAATAAAGCTCCAAGAGAATGGTCCATGGCCCTCACATATAACAAGAATGGTTTTCCTGATATCGGGGCCACGAGAACTGGCGGTTGAGTGAGATATCTCTTAATCTCCTCAAATGCTCTTTGACACTCAGCATCCCAAACAAAGGATATCCCTTTCTTCATGAGCTTAGAGAAAGGCTGGCAACGCCCAGAAAGATTTGATATGAATCTTCGAATGTAGGCTAGTCTACCTTGCAAACCTCTGAGTTCTTTGAGATTCTTTGGAGGTGGCATGTCTTGGATGGCACGTACTTTCTCGGGGTCAAGAGAAATTCCTTTGGATGTGACAATAAATCCCAGGAATTTTCCACTTGATACTCCGAGAAATGATTTTGTAGGATTCATCTTCAGCTGATGTGTCCGCATGATTTCGAACATTGTCTTCAGGTCTGTAAGATGATCACCTTTATGTTGGCTTTTCACTGCTATATCGTCAACGTAGCACTCGATCTTCTTTCGCAGATGCTCATGGAAGATGGTGTTCATTGCCCGTTGATAAGTTGCCCCTGCATTTTTCAGGCCGAAGGGCATTACCGTGTAGCAATACACCCCCAGCGGTGTTCTGAATGTGGTATGCTTCTCGTCGTCTGGGTGCATCTTGATCTGATTGTACCCGGAGAATCCATCCATGAAAGACATTCTTTCATATCCGCAGGTGTTATCGATCATAACATCCGTGATAGGAAGTGGGAATTCGTCCTTCGGACAAGCTGCATTAAGGTCACAAAAGTCAATGCATATCCGAACCTTACCGTTTTTCTTAGGAACTGGAACAATGTTGGCCACCCAGTCCGGGTGTTGTTCATCCCTGACAAAACCTGAGTCTATAAGCTTTTTCACTTCAGACTCAATTGACTCCATGATCTCTGGACGAAACCTGCGTTGTTGTTGTTTAACGGGTTTTGCATCCGGATCGATGTTGAGGCGGTGCACGGCAACCTTCGGGTCAAGGCCAGGCATATCTTCATAATTCCAAGCGAAGACATCTATATATTCTCGGATGAAAAATATAAGGTCTTCTTTTTCGGATGATGACAGGTCTTCAGCTATAAAGATAGGTTTGGGGTCAGACTCGTCTCCCATATTGACCTGGATCACCCTATCTTCAGTGGATGGTTCGCGTTGTTCGAAGCTCATATCCCGCAAGATGTTAAGACGCTTGATCCAAGGATCGTCGGTTGATTCAACTAACTCTTTATCACCCCCTGCATCTTCATCGGGGTGACTAGTTGAAGCCATGTTTACAGTCAGACCTTTAAAGAAAGGTCCGACACTGACATCGGATTCCCAGAAAAATGTTCCACATGAATGATCCTGACGCAGATAATTACTGACATCATTTTCTGAGGCAGGGGGAGTTGTGACATAACCTAAGCCCCTTCTAGTTTTTTGGTAATAATCTGGAGGCTTTCCTATAGGAGTTAGAGACATTCGGATTGGGGTTCGTCTACCTTTTCCAAAATTCAGACCCTGTTTCTCATTAAAGTTATACCCCATTCGTTTCATTAAGTGTATAGAATTGGGTTCATGGTAATGGAATTGGGGACTTCCGTCGTTTTCCTCTGAACTTCCTCGTTTGAGTTGTTCGGGTTTAACTTTACCAAAACAGATCGGTTTCTGCCCTTTCCTTTTGGACGGGACTTTGAAGAAAGCCTTCTGTACATCTTCTGCTTCTTCATCCAAAGCGAAGAATGACTTGAGAGGCAAGACAAGTGATGCCTTCGTACACAGTGCGTGCCATGGGTTGGTACCTGCATTAGAATTATTCTCTACTGGTTTATTTCTAGAGGACACATCAGGCAAGTACGCTAAAAGAAAATCTTCATTAATGCACCATTCACCCTCGCTCGGTACATTATTATTACCCTCATCTTGACCCATTACATCTAAATTCAATTCCCACGGACAATCTTCATCAGGATCTGGTTCAATGTCGGCTTCATTGCCACTGTCCACGTCTTCTTTCTCCTGGGATTCCAGGTAAAAAACCGAGTCCGTGTGAAAGTTTTCTACCCCTCGGAAGGGATACTTTTCTGCAATTAGAGTTCGGACTTCTCCTTCATCATCGGCATATTTCATGACCTGATGTAGGGTAGACGGGACAATGCGGTTTGCATGTATCTAGGGTCTTCCTAATAATAGATTGTAGGAAGTATCCGTGTCTATAATGTAGCATGTCACCTCGGACTTGAGGTCCCCAATTTGACATCTGAGTTTGATCTTCCCAAGAGGCCGAGTGCTGTTTGCATTGAACCCAAAGATGGTGGTTTGGGTAGTGTGTAACCTGTGCATAGGGATCCCTAAGACCTGCATGACCCTATAAGGCATGATGCTGAGTGCAGAGCCCGGGTCCACCTGGACACGACTGATTTCGGAAGATCTGATATACCCCGTGTAATACAAAGGTCTGTCATGTTTGTGTTTAACCTGCATATCTTCTTGAGTAAATGATATGCAAGGTAAACTTCTTGCAGCTTGCAGACATTGCCGACAAGTTTGATCTTCAGAAACTTCGGGAATTGGAGCAACTTGTGTGATGAAGCTCTCCGTATTCTTCAAAGCTTCAATTAGAGATTCTTTGGTAGTTTTTGACAACTTTAGGAGCTCATATAATGTGATTTTGGCCGGTATGTTGGCCAGCTGTGCCATGACATTGAATTGAAATGGAGCACTCGATTCTCCGGATTCCTGGTGGAGATTTCTGTTGAATCGGAGCTCCTTTTGCTTCCCTTTATCAGCAGGCCTCTTTGGTACAGAACCCCCAGCGTCTTGGGGCTGTTCTTCAGTTTCTTGAGGGTTCTGGTTGTAGTCCCTCAAGTAAGCCTTCCCTGACCGAGTGCCGGGGTTGCCTTCTGGATATGCCGCTAGAACGATCCTCTCGTCTTCTGAGTCGGTAAGCGGTTTGAGCAAATCATCATTCTCATTAACAGAGGGGCTAATCATGTTGGATGACTTAGCCTTTCCTCTTTTCTTCTTGGACGAGGTGTTCATCCATTGTTGGTCTTCTACCAAATCAGGGTGAACCCACATGATCTCCCCTTTTGGAGTGGTGATGGGTATCAATCCTTTGTCTTTCTGACTGTGCAAGTCAGTATTCTTCAGGTGCATTTCACCCTTGTGGATGGGGACCACGCCATCTGAGGTTGCCACTGGTGGGAAGTCACTGAACTGTACTGCTATCATGTTGGTAGACACCATCTTTTGCTCAGGTTTCAGAGTGAGCACCTTAGCGTCCACCAAATTTTGGAGAATATCCTTAAAGATGTAACATCTCCGGGTAGGATGACCCAGGAACCTGTGGTAGCGGCAGTAATTAGGGTCATCTACCTTCCCTGCTTCATCCGGCTTTCTAATTTCAGGAAGTTGTAACTTGTTGTTCTTCCGCAATAGCTGGAACAAGGTGTCCACATGTTCCTCCTTGAAGGAGTACTGTTTGGGCACTTTCTGCTTGTTAGATGTTTTGCCTTGCTTCGCGGGAGGCGGCACTTGAGTGTAATCAGCTGCTAGGGTCTCTTTCCCCTTAGACCGTTGGGCATTGTTCTGATTGCGTTGCTGTTGTTGTTGCGGTTTGGGTTGTGCAGCTTCTTCGGCTTTCACCCGAGCAACAATCTCTTCAGCTTGTTCTCCCTGCGAAACAAGCTATCTCCAGGAGCGATATTCCGCCACCCCCATCTGAGCGAGGAGTTGGGTCTGCAAATTGTGCCTGCACGTTTCAACCAGGGTTGACTGAGTCATACCTGAGGGGCATCGCAATGCCATGCTGCGGAATCTCTCCACATATGCCTTGATGGATTCTCCATTCTTCTGTTTGGTAGCGAGAAGAGTTGGGACCGAAACTTCGGTATCGTCCTCGAAGAACCTGGCTAGGAAAAGTCTTTCCAAATCTACCCATCTCTGAATAGATCCGGCAGGCAGCTTCATAAACCATTCAAAGGCTACCCCTTTAAGAGTGCCGATGAACAAGCGCGTCAGGATAGCATCATTTGCTACTACATCTCCAGTTTGAGACTTGAAGTAGTAGATATGCTGATTTGGTGATCCCGTGCCATTGAAAGGTTGCAATGTTGGAGCTTTGAACTTCGGTGGGTAGGGAGCTATATCCCACTCAGCAGGATAAGGCCTCACCACTCCTTCTTCGCGGAGCTCACTTCTGTTGGCGATTGCATTGAGGCGAGCTTCCAGTTCATCTATTTTAGTGGACTGAGGGTGCAGTTCTTTTTGCACCTCCTTTTCTCCTTCAGAAGAGGATTCCAGGTTGTGAGTCTCACGATCTGAATGTTCGTGAGCTTTTTGCTTTCCCTTTGACGTTGTCCTCCGGGAAGATTCAGGTTTTTGGGCTTTCTCTGCCAGAAGTTGGGTTAACATATCCTTCAATTGGAGGAGTGTCTTCTGTTGCGCTTGGAGTATGACGTGATGCTCGTCTACTCTTTTAGCTATGTCCTCGGGGTTCCCCGCCATGTAAGCAGAAACCTCTCGCGCTCCGACAGAGCTGGAAGATTGAGATTTGGCTATTGCCGAATGTTCATCACTTGTTGTAATGCCTCTGGCTAACTTTTGATAGTCAACCGGGCGAATAGCTCCTGTCCGAGTCCGAGTATTCCGATATACTCCTTCAAACTGGTCACAAATTTCCCTAACAGTTGGGGAATGACTTCTTTGTGACTCGTCAGAATCGGAATGTGAGGCTCTTCCTCTTCCAATCATGTTGATAGTGACCTCCGGATATTCAATTTCAGAGGCTTTCTTCTGTCGTCGTTGTCGCTTGGGAGGCCTAACGACACTTGTTAATCTGTTGAACACCGACTGTCTAGGCGTAGGTGAACAACAGCTGCATTCAGAGAGGACAGCGGAAATGAGCCGTTCACACTGACATGAATGGGCCACTTGCTGTGTTGGCCTTCCTCTTGACAGTAGCTCACGCAAGTCGGAGACTTGGGAAAAATTTTGTGAGGGTGGAGATGGAACCCCCTGCCTTTGGACGGGTTGGGCATGAATATTAAATCCATGCCGTCCTTTTTGTACCTGACGGACCGTGTCGTGTTCTTGAGGCGAAACACGAGGGTCGCGCTTTGGTTTATAAACACGAGGTCGAGGCCTGTGTCTGACTGATTGAACAGGTCCTTGAGGATTTTGTCCTGATTGAACGCACACTTGTGGTGTGCGTTTTGATGTCGAAACAGACCCCTGCGGGTCTTGTTTTAGTTGAACGCACACTTGAGGTGTGCGTTTTGATAGTGAAACAGACCCCTGAGGGTCGTTCTTTGTTTGAACGCACACTTGTGATGTACGTTTGGTTGATGATTCAGACCCCTGAGGGTCTGATTTTGATTGAACGCACACCTGTGGTGTGCGTTGAGATAATTGAACAGACCCTTG
>BQKN01067074.1:37973-74539 GCA_022839385.1 Asparagus kiusianus | reverse complement strand
CTAGGATAACTTGTTAATTAATTTTAATTAGCATTTAAATCGGATTATATTAGCATAAGACCCTAATCACCCCCCTCTAGGGTCTAACATACGTCAGCGTGTGTAACACACGGCAAGATCCCCCAAGGTAGGAACAAATACAATAACAGTATTGATAATATATGTGTGGTTAATGCGATAACAGAAATAGAAATAGAACATGTGATGATAGTAATAACGATAGAGGCATACAACTGGGATACTAATAATCAGAAGAATCCAAAAATCAACCAAGTAACAAGATCATGCAGGTAGCGATCAAAAACCATCCAAGCAACAATGTTATACAATAGATGGAATTAATACTTAAAAATCTACGACTCGAGACGTAGTACGTCGAGCGAAATAATCCAAACAAGGAAACTCTCATGTATATACCATATGTCTCGAATTGTAAATAATTAACTATTAACCCTGATCTATGCATGGAAAGAAATACAACTGATCCACGTCTCACAAGAATCATACTTAGCCAAGAGTCTAAGTCATGTAACTAGTCATCCTACAACCGGCCACTGGCTCATATTTGTAGGTGTAAATTTGATTTCCCGAAAACAGGGAACTTCGTTTGTATTGATAAGAAAGCTTATTACAAACTAATAATCAAATGTTTACATCAGAAGCAGAGGGAAGGCCCTCTTTGTTTAGTGTGGGGACTTTTTGGTAGCCGTAGGACGCTTCGCTCGGTGCTCGTGCCGAGTCTGCTTCCCTTGGACGGTTTGATCGGGGTTGCTGGAGAGAGCTTCAGTACTCAGTAGAAGCTCAGGTTGATAGAGTTCGAATCTCCTAGTTCGTCGGCGATCGGAGCTCGGAACTAGGGGACGGTGCTGCGGCGCAAGAGTTATGCTAAGAGCTCGTCGTCGATCCTCTTCTTTTGATCAATCTATCAATTGATGAATCGATCTGTTGATCTATTGGCCCCTCCTTGCTCAAGTTGCTGAAAGAAGCTCTTAAATAGGAGAGAGACAGTTTGGCTGCTTCTTGAATTATGGGATGTGACCATACATTGTTCAAAGACATCCTACTGCCCCTCTGTACCACAAACGATCATTCGAGGAACCGCATGTTACATCACATCGCGTAGTAGTGGGAAAGCCCCTCCTCATATCCGTGACAGCGGCTGCCAGATACTCGAGTGGATCTGGCCAGCTCATCGAGCGCCGGCGGCTCTTGCCCTCGGTTGAGACGAGTGAAGTAAGCCGCATTTATGAGGGTGCAGGCCGCTCTGACGCCTGTCCGCTCACTTATATCCTGAGCCATCGGACGATCGCTTGACGGTTCTGGGACACTGTGCCATCTCCCCATGCCTCAATAGGAGCGGGAGAATGGATGTTTCGTACCCGAGTGGGTTTGGGCAGCTTGCTGCATGCCGACGGCTCCGGCCCTTGATTCTGATGGGTGAGGTGACCCACATTTATGAGTACGCAGGCCGGTCCGGCGCCTGTCTTGTTCGCTTGAATTGCGGACGGCCGTCTGATGAGTCTGGAGCACTGTGCTCTCTCCCTTCGCATCGCGGGAAATGGGGGAGGCTTGTCCCTGGAAACCCGGCTTTCGACTTACGTAGGTGGACTTGGCCCTCTGCAAGCGGATTTGGCTCATGAGGGCGGATTTGGACCCCTGCGAGCGGATCTGGCTCATGAGGGCGGATTTAGACCCCTGCGAGCGGGTCTGGCTCATGAGGGCGGATTCACCCTACTAGCGAGCCCATGTGACTTGGCGTGTGAGGGCCCAGGCGTGCCATCGAACCCGTTTCATGGCTACACTCCATTCTTCATCTAAGTGGATGGTCTTGACTTGTGGGCGAATTTGTTTGTTAGTCCGCCGCGGTAATTTTTACCGTCTACAAGACCCCCTTCAAAGTCTTCAGACCAAAACCGGCTTGCGTGTGGTATGGAATACTTTGAATAAAGAAGTTTTGGGCGGACCAAGTGCCTTAGGATTTTTAGCAAATCCTCAGCTATCAACGGATTTGATCTGCCTTTACCGATTACCGTTTGAATCGGGCTAGCCATACTATTCCCCTCAGTATGGTGAGTTGTTGAGTAGTTTCTCTTAGGCTTCGTGCTAAGATCTCTACTCTGACCCCTAGCTGGGGCGCGGGTCTAAATAAGGTCACCTTGTCGGTTTCGAGATTTTGGGCAAGTGGCTTATTTTCCAAAGGTGGGTGAACCATGTAGGCGAAGTTTAAGCTTCGATGGTAAAATTTCGCCCGACCTGCGGATTTTATCAGCGCTTTCACTGACGAGACCCCTTATTTGGGCGGAAGTAGGCCCAGTGAGAGCAAACCGCGTGTTCCCCTGTCGGGCTTGGCGCTTTTCCAGCTAAGGCGGCAGGGTTCCGTCCTGTCTTTTTTTATCGTGATTCGACAGTTCGACGTCAACTTCGTGCGCCTCGTTTGGATCGTGGCCGTGGTTTTCGAATCCAACCGTCGGATGTAGCCGCCAATCTCGGTCCTTTCGATATACTGGGGGTGAACTGGGCCGTCGAATTTGGTCGTGGCCACGTCTCTTGTCCGCCATGGTTTCGCCTTTCGAGGGCAATCGTGGCCACGTGGACGACTCTGCCCTTTTAAACCAGCCGTTTTCCTCCTTTGAGAGTTACCGTGCTCTCGAATCTTAAAAAAAAAATTCTAAGGAAAGAGTTCCCGCTTCATCCTTGCAATGGCCCTAAGATCTAAGAGGTGCAAAGTGAGGGGAGCAGGCCTCGGACGCTATTCCGATCGTCTCTCCGTCGGCATGCCCGCCAGTGCACCAGAGCCGTGCTCGGGTAAGTCGATGGGTGCGTTGGACGACCCCGTATAGGGTATAGGCGTCGGGTTGGGGGGATGAGTGTGGCTCATTATCTAGGAATTCCGCCGTCCTTTGGTAGCTTCCCCGATTTGGGGCAAAGTTAGCCTTATTTGTCTTTAGGGGGTAATTTATGTCTCCGCGGGCGAACCCCACCTTTAGCGAGAAGGGGGTGGACTCGCTTCTTGATAGGCGAGTTCGGCCCTTTTCTGGTAGAGGGGAGTGCTGTCTGTACGGATAGACTTTGTTCGAAATGGGTTTCCCCTTTCAACAAGCGGATTCGCCCGTCCCTGTTTGATGGGCGACTTTGTCTTTACAGCGGATTTTGTCTTAATTGACTTTTTGTTCCTTCTTGCAGCGACTTTTTCTGATGAGGCTTTTCCGGAGGGTGTGGCCGTTGGCCACGCCGGGGGTACGGGCTATGCGGCGCCTCCTCGATTCCCCTCTTTGGCTCCGGTACCCGTGTTCACTGTTGATAAGCCACATGGCTTGATAAAGAGGGTCACGGACGGGCATCACCTGACATTACGCGAGTTAGCGACTGATGCGGTGCTGGCAGATGATGCTAGGACGGAGCTACCAAAGCCTTAATTTTTGTTCGGCGATGCAGCGACTGATCCTTCCAATCTGCTGCTCAAAGAGAGCAGGTGGTTCCGCACGGTGGAAGGGACTCACTATTACCTCCCCAGTATGCTGAGAGGGTTCTCGATCGTCAAACTGCGGTCTCTCGTGGTCCCTCACGTGATGAACTGGGATTTGACTCCAACTCAGGACGGGGTCACCTGCGGCGTCTTTACGGGCTCTTCGGCTGGGTATGGGGTGGAGAGTTCCTGTAAGCGTGTGACGGGTCTACGCCCTGGCCTGCTATCCAACGAGCCGCCGGTAGGGGAGACGACGGCGGTAGCGGAGACTTTTCGCCATCGCTTCTTCCACGCCGGTGGGAGATTTCCCCTAAAAGACTTCAGAGCCCCGAGGTGGGTATACTCGGCGCCTGGTAGCGACACTTAGTGGTCCAAGATCACCTATTATGTCCTGGCCGAGAATTCTGACCTCAAGGATTCGGAGCTGTATGTGGCCATTCAAGCCACTCGACATGGTTTGCGGATCAACGCTTCCCAGTTCCATAGCATCCTGGAACTGTACTGTGCGGAAAGCGGCACGTTCTTCACCCCTAACGGTGAGCTTGGCATTACCCCTCACGAGATGTATGACGTGTCAGGGCTGCCTCTAGGAGACTTTCCCTATGAGGAGTATGTCCCGGACCAAGACGAGATTGATCAGCTCTCAAACCATTCCACCTTGGCGGTTGAAACTCTATAGGAGTTACTCTGCCACTACCACATCTGCCTCAGTACCTTAGGGGCATCGGATCATAAGGGGAAGAAGAAGAGGACTCCGGGGATCAGTCACAAGAATTGGGCTGATTATTTGTTCCCGGGGAACGATGTCAAGGGGAAGCCAGCTCTCCCGCTAGGCGAGTGTGACCAGTCTGAAGTGGAGGCGAGGATAGCTGAAGAGGGAAGCACCATGACTCTCGAACGTGACGAGGGCGGATTTAAGTCTAGCACGGTCCTTTACTCGTTCCATCATCAGGCGAAGTCCCCCATATCTGGGAAGGCTCTGCTCGCGGGGTACCTCATGTTATGGCTGAAGAGGTGTGTAATCCCCACTCACTCCTTCGAGGCGCTTCCTGTGGAGGTCGTGTATCCCGCAGTTTGCTTGGCCCACGGGAAGTCCTACGCCTTGGTGTCGGCGACGATAGCGTGCATTCACCGGGGGCTCCGCATCCTGACGTCTCAATTCTGCCGCGTATCGATTACCGACGAGGGGGAAGGAGAGATCATCAGGACCCCCAACCCTAGGGTGGGGTTGCCGTATACTTATCTGATGGCATGGTTCGTCTGCCATTGTGAGTGTTTGATGAGTGCCCCTGCGACTCCTCAGGGAGACAGGTTTGTTCCGTTCGTTGAGCGCTTGGAGGGGTGCTCTTGGAAGTGTAAGGACATTCCTGACACGCGGAAGACGCTCTCCCATTTTGTCCACTACAATTTCCGTCGTTCCTTTCCCTATTTCAGTGGAGGAGGATACGGGGAGTCCCTTAGAGATGTGCTGACGATGGACCATCACACAGTTCTCTCGCGCGGCGCCTTCCGCTGGCTGGTGAACATCCGACCGGGGTATCACATCCTACGAACGGGCTCCGTTTGCTATCTTGAACCGTATGTCCCTTGCAGGTTCGCCCGCCAGCTTGGGTATGACCAACTGTATGTCGGCAACGCTAATCCCCATCTGTGTTTTGAAGGAGGGCTGGTGGATGGAGCCCGGGGATGGTTCTGGACTCACGCTGGTGGTACCCGCGCCCACTTTGAGCTACCTGCGAAGGATCATGATTTGCATCACACCCTCCTGTACTGCCGGTGGTATCGGGGTGCCAGCGCTAATCCCAAAGGCTTCTGGTTTCAGGGTTCGTATTTGGCGGAGCAGGGGCGTCCTCCCAGAAGGCCTCTACGTACTTCGAGACGGAGGGGCCGCCAAACCGTTAAGGAGTGGTTGTCTGAGGACCCGGCTGAAGACACCGAAGGCGGCGACATGGGTCCAGACGAATCTGAGGCGCCCGAGGCCCGAGCTCCCTCTCCCGGTCCTCCATTGGACCCCCAAAGTGAGCGGGGAGAATCTGGCGAGTTACTCCGAGCGGGCGAACGATTGGAGCGGGCTCGGAGCACGATAGCGGGGCGGATGGGGATGCCCCTTCTATCTCCGAGCAGTTCGCTGCTCTCCAAGTGCCAGCGGGAAATGGCGGCGGAAGGTCCTAAAGCAGAGGTGGCCAAGAAGGCCCGTCGCGAGGAGACTGTGGAGGCCGTTCGAGCGGCGGATGGTTAGGATGGTACTGCCTCTGGGGCAGGAGCTGCTCGGCCCACCCCTTCTGCCGTATCGAGGGCTGCTCCGGTGGCTTCGAAGGACATCTTTCCTTCATCTGGCGTGGGGCCACAGGCAGGGGTCTCAACGACTCCTACGCCTACGCTCGGGGGTAATAATTAAAATTTTGTGTTCTTAGATATAAATCTGGATCTGCGTCTTCTGACATCTGTGCTTAATTTGAGCAGGTGCAGCCGAGAGAGTGATCTCTATCCCTTCAGACGAAGAGGAAGAGGCTGGAGACGGAAAAGGGCCCGGTGATTCAGGTAAGCATGGGTTTTAGTGTTGTTGATCCCTCTGAGCCGAAGGGGCATTTGTTAATTTTCCTTTTTGCGTCCGCAGTCAGCCCTTCTTATGAAGCTACCGGCAAGGAGGATCCTCCTTCTTGGGAGGGTCATTCTGCCGGAGAAATGGGTGAATCAGAGACGGATGACGACGTCTCAATTCATGAGGCGCTATCCAGTGAGGAAGAGTCACCGGCTCCTGAAGACGCGTCTGGCCAACAAGAGGAAACCTCCATTTTCGCAGAAGCACCGGTTGGGGGTGAACTCCCGACACAAGGGTCCTTAGTTCGGAGGGGGACTCCCACCCGGTTGGTGGTTGCTTCCTCGTCTGTGGCGGCTAGCGATGTTGCAACTGCTACCCTGATGGCGACGGCGGCCTTACCGGCTTTGGCTTCGCCAATCGCCGTCTCTGCAGTCATGACCACCAGCACTTCAATCGCAACTCCGTCTTTGGCAGAGGAGGCTGCCCTTTCTCCCTTGGAACGTTTGCGGAAGAGGAGTACGGCACGAGCCCTGGTCAACTTTCAAGACACTTTGGCCGACTGCGTCAGACTCGTCTTGGAGGATAGTTGTCCTTTTGAGGAGCTCAAGGAGGACCTCGACCACCACATGTTCTTCTTAATCAAGAGGCTTGGCGCTACTGCGGCGAAGCCGTACTTTTCCCGCTTGAAAGAAGTAGAGGAGGCCGCTCAGCAGTTGCTCGCCCTTCGTGCGCAGAGTTCCGCCCTCGTTGATCTCGCCTCCGTTGAAGTTCGAGTGGCTGTGGCAGATCGCGACCGCCGTCTAAAAGAGGCTATGTCACTGGAGTCGAGGTTGTCCGCGGAGTTAGAACAGGCAAAGGCCGAGGATGCACGAACGGACCATGATCAACAGACGGTGGATAACCGCCTTTCCCGCTTATCCTCCGAGATAGAGAGGCTAAAGCAGGTTATAGCCGAAGCAGGCTTCCCTGGCCGTTCAAGAGAAGGCTCGTGAGCAGGCGACCAAGGAGCTGGAGGACATCGAGTCTCGCCGACAATTGGTCGTTGATTCTGTCAAGGAGAAGTACCGAGCTCTCAAGGAGGTCAAAGATACTGTTCAGGACCTAGTCTCGCGTACCGAGGAAGATCTTCGTCGAGAGATCCTAAGGAGGCTTGAGCTTCGCCTAGCCGGAGAGATTAGTGAGGCGGAACTGCGGCTAAAAGCCTTATAATTTACCCTTAATTTTCTGTTGTAATAGGACTTCCTTTCCATGAATGAAATCATACTTCTGTTTCTGGCGATTATTGCTTGTGTGCGTACTATATATGTATATATATTTTTGTGCACTAGTTGGCGTTTGGTCGCGGTAAACTTTCATCGGCAGATTTCAGTTACAAACTCGTTTTGCCTGCAGGCGAATTTTACCCGAGGGTGAATCCGCAGTCGTTACACTAACCACGATTTCGGTTACGAGTGGGCTCCGCTTTTAGCGGGTCGTGTGTTCACCCACGTGCACGTAGGTTACGGAGACGTGGGCGCGCCGCCTCGCATTAATTGCGGTGCGATGGGTCTCTTCGTCCTTCGCGCCCGATCTAGGCTGTTGGTTAGAGACCGTGCCCAGGAACCGCCGAATCTTGATCGCTTATAGGGGATCCGGATTGTTCGGCCTTCCTCTCAACTGTTTGGGCCTGAAGGGTCCAATCGAGTCGTCGATAACCGTCTAGGGTCAGGGTATTTTAATACTCCTCCCTCTCGTCGAGAAGAGACCAAAGTTTTCTTGTCGTCTCTTTTCAGGGAAGATCCAAATTTCTCTTGCATTTTCCAGATGGCACCGAAGGTGAAGAGGGTTGCTTCGAAGAAGAGGAAGGAGGCGTCTTCTTCGGGTGCTGCAGAAGCCGTTGCTGCCGAAGGTATGTTTTTAACTCGATCCCCACTCAGGCATGGATTTGTATTTCTCACCTGATGCCGTTGCTGTCGAAGGTATGTTTTTAACTCGATCCCCACTCAGGCATGGATTTGTATTTCTCACCTGACTCCCCCTTTCATGCCGTCACGGTGCCTCACAGCCCATGACGATGTACCGCTTCCCGAGGAGCATGAGGCCGAGCCTATTCTGATATCTGACGATGAACCTAAGAGCCCGACGACTTCTCCTGCTCCCGGCCCCGCTCCGCAGTCAAGAACCGAACCTTGCCTCGAGGTTCCACCTATCGCAGTACTCACCCCAGGTCAAGAGCCTGCTCCCCCTGGTTCCTTGCCCTGGCAGGCTCGCGTCGAAGAGTTTGAGAATGCCGTGAGGCAAGTGATTTCCCTTGTCAATCTTGGCATGGGCAGTTTTGACGGTTTCAGGCAATCTCTCCTGGATCGCGTGGTCGACTTTCGACGGTCGGGCGAAAATCGGCTTGCCACACGTTGCATGCAAGAGTTCCGTCTTCTGGAGTCGCGCATGATAAGGTTAGAGACACTACTGCAGGAAGGCCCGGAAGCCGACGTGGAGTCTTGCTTGGCTTACATCAGGCATCTGGAAGCTCAGGAACAGGAGGTCTGTTCCAAAGAAATCGCTGATTTGGAATCCATTGCCGATTTCTGGGTGGGTCAACAACACTTGTTGGAGGAGCAAATTGTCGACCTCAATCGCACAATAGCTCGCCTGCGGGCCGAACTGGGATAGACGGAGACAAATTTAAAGGGGCTCCAGTCCGATGTCGTAAAGGTCAGTAGGAACGCCGAGGCGGAAACTCAACGTCTCTTGGCCTTGCGTCAAAAGGATGCTGCCGCCAGATCGAGCTCTGAAGACCGGGTTCGGAAGGCGGCTGAAGACAAGGCTCGGGAGGACCACGCGAGACGGGTGGCATTGGCCAAAGAAGAGCTTTCCTCTTTTAGTGTGTTCGACTGAGATTTCAAATCCGTGCCTGTGTTAAGACGTTTTGCTTGTTTGTTTTGCTTTTGAAACTATGCCATGACTTGTGAAGTCATAACTTTGTTCAAATGTATTGTCTTAAGAACTGGGGTATGTTTTGCTTCTCGAACGTAACATTATGACTTTCATAGTTATAAAATCATAACTTTGTTCAAATGTACTGTCTAGAAGCATCTGATGAAGTTCGTGTTTTCTTGTCACGCTTCCTTTGGATATATCACTCTTCAATGTTTCTTTGGCATGGCCAATAGCGATTTCAGGTGGCACACTTTGGGCGAAGATTCAACTCGAGTACAGGCCGGTTCAAGTGATGGTGAACTCGCGTGGAGAGCCATACTAAACCGCCGGCGAGTTCGTTCAGTCTAACTCGAATGTGGGTGAGTTCACCCTGAAGGTGAAGCGAGAACGATGGCGAGTTCGCTTGAAAGTTAGCTTCGACTGTTGGCAAATTCAAACCGTAGGCGAAACCCCCGCGTTGGCGAGTTCGCGTTGAAGACCAACTCTGGCCGCTGGCGGGTTTAGTCTGCAAGCGAAACTTATGAGAAGGCGAGTTTACGCTGCAGACCCAATTTGGCCTCTGGCGAGTTTAGATTGCAAGCGAAACTTCGTGTGGTCGGATTAGGGCGAGTTCATGCAATAGTTCGACTCAAGCGGTGGCGAATCTGTTCTAAGTTGAAGCCTCAAAAATACGGGCGAAAGTTCGTGCCACGCGTCTCCTGGCGGGCCCAAATGCTTGCCAGCTAAGGCCTTAGGGACGTGTTAATGCTCATTAATGGCGAAGTGTCAGAACGCTTCGCCTCTTGGGCTTCATTCGATCGGTCGGTTTGGGGTCCTGAGAGGAACGGCCTTTATTGGCGTTGAGCTCGAAGCGTCGCAGGGCATCTGGGCCGTTCGATCGCTTGAGGGGACAGATCCCGACCGCTACGTCTTCGGATATATCTCCCGTACTCGCTATCTTTTCAGCCAAGTTCCTACTTCTTCGAGAAAAATCCGCTAGGAGAAAACCGCTGTAGTAACCTTTTCTACTCCATGGCCTCCGATTCCGACCATAGCGCTTCCGAGGGCGTTGGTTCTTCCGCCACCGTCATCGACGTCGGCGCTCCGCCCGCTTCCCCTGTGAGCTCAGTCCAGGGGTCCTCTGCTCCGGACCCCGTGGCTCACCCTGCGTTTGTGCCCCTCCAGAGGTTGGAGGGTTTAGTGCAAGGGATTGCCATTTCGGTCGGCGTGGGCGACGGGCGGTACTATGATGTGCTTCCTCTCATGGAAGCTGGCTTAAGGGAGGTTCGCCGTGCGGGTGGTACCTCGCTCGCACGCCAGTGTGAGCAGGAACTTCATCTTGTGGAGGGGTGGATGTATCGCCTCGAGGAGCTGGCCTACGACAATCCCTCTGACGTGCCACCACCCCTCTCCTTGCGCCTCCTGCTCGAGCGCGAAGAGCGAGCGAAGCAGATTCGGGCGAAGGAGGCCGAGCTCAAACGTCTACGCAGGCAGCACCAAGCGGTACTGGACCGGATGGACGCCTACTTAGACGCCGCTTTCTTTGAGGACGCCGGCTCTCTCCGCAGCGAGGCGAGGCTCCGGGAGCGCGAACGTGAGGCGAGGAGGCTCGGCGAGGCTGCCGGAGCGGTGGACAGGGAGCTCAAACTTCTTCGCCAAGAGGAAGAAGACTGCGAGGTGGCCTTAGCCAGGCGGCAACAGGAGCGAAAGGAGAAGGCGAGGATCCAACGGGAGGCGGATCGTGCGGCGGTCAAGGCTAAGATTGGTTCTTTTAGCCTGCTGAAATTCCTGTAATGCTCACGCTGTTTAAATTCCCCCTCTTTTTTTTGTAATTCAGTTGATGCGGGTTGCATCATAACTTAAGACTTTACGTATGTAATTTTGGCCCGTAGTGGCTTTTTGCTTTGTTTATTCTCTGTTTTGCATGTGCCATTTCTTTTTCTCTGCTTTTGGCTGCCTGCGACATGGGGTCAGGTCAGACCTGCCCTTCGTGTTGCAGCATTGGTAGGACTAAGAGTGTAACACTTAGCCCTAGATCAGGCGTGGTTGTTCGTGCGCGCGACCAACCGACGTCTCCAATGCTTGACTTGCCACTCGATGGGTTGTCGTTCGTAGGCATTGTCGGGCATGATGCCTGTCGAGCTGCCCTTGCTAGGTGTCGTCGTCCGCGAGGTGACAACACAAGTGATAATCGAGTCGCTCAGGGATGTAGGAATATGACGATCGATCATTGTAGGAGCCATTGCGTGGTAGGCTGCTACCCATCAGTTACCCTAAGGGGATGTTAGGATAGCTGGGATAGGTCAAATAGTTCAGGGACGTGGGAGTGTGACTATCGACCGAAGTAATAACACAATGCGTGGTAGGTTAATACTCAGGCTGTGCCATTCGTAGGAATAGCGGCGCCAGTCATCGGAGGTAATCATTAACCTGATGAAGCTTTGTTGCGATCGGAGCAACTATGGGGTCTTATCTGTTAGACCCTAGAGGGGGGGGGGGTGATTAGGGTCTTATGCTAATCTAATCCGATTAAATGCCAATTAGAATTAATTAACAAGATATCCTAGCAAGTATGAAATATAACAAGTTATATGAACTAGGATAATCAATATGAACAACAAGATATATCCTAACAAAGAGATATAGGCAATGTATGTGTAAGGATATATAAACACAAGGGGAAACAACCTAAGCTAGATAGTGGGCAATATAATCAACAAGCAATATACAAAGGCGATATAAGATATGAACATAAAAGTAAATGCGCCAATGCAATCACAAACAAACAATATGATTACGGAGTTCGGTCCCCACGACCTACGTCTCCACTCCTCACCTCGAGGAGATCTCCACTATCACAACCGGGTTTTCTACGTTCACCCGAACAACGTTTACACCTCACAGTATCGGTTTTCAACGCTCACCGATCAACGTCACTCCTCACACTCGGTTTTCTAGATCACCGAAAACTTCACAACACACTCGGTTTTCTAGCTCACCGAAAACCTTATAACACTCACAATGTAATAAATATAAATTTGTTCTCTATAATAGATGAGAACACAATTAAGCACAACTCAAAGTTACAAACTCTCACCACCCAACTATACTATGTATGTAAATACTAAAAGCTCAATGTGGGTGTGTGTAACAATGAGATTAAATAAATCAAAACTAAACTCAATATAATTCTAGCTTAATAACAATGATAATCAAATATATAAAAAGAGCTAGAAATAGAGTTTAGAAGACTTCTCAAATAGATCAAGAGATTGAAGGAGGAAAGGTTGAATGCTCAAGCACCAATAGAAGAACTCCTCAAGCTCTTGTGAAGTTGATTTCACAAACCCAAACACTCAAATGCTTAAAAGCTTCTTAAACAAACTTAAAAAACACTTAAACAAGTTTAAACCCTTGTTAAACTTTTTCTAAAACATTCTCTTAGATTTCCTTAGAGGTATGAGGGCATGGGGTATATATAGGCTCATGAAACAACCCCAAAAACCAATAAAAACACCCCCAAAACATTAAAATAAACAAAAAACAGAACTAGCCATTACTGTAGCAACGGTCGGATGCTACAGTAATTTCGGTCGACCGGTACGGTTGACCGGGAGCCATATGCAAAGCTGAGTAACGTCCAGAGACATTTCCGGTCGACCGGTCCGGTCGACCAGAGTTACTGTAGCAGTGCGCAGCTGTTTTGTAAAATCAATTTAAAATAGTAAATGAACTCTAAAAATTATGAAATTTTGTGAGAATATTCTAGACATGTAGAATAACATGTCAGAGAAATAATTTCTGAAAAATATTTTCCCAATTGAGAGAAATAAATATTTGAACACAAATTTACAGTTTCTGAAAAACGGCTGACATACACGATTTTGTAAAATTAATTGGGCACAGTAAATTAACTCCAAAAATAGTAAACTTTTGGCGTAAGTTTATAAACATGTAGATAAACATGTCAAAGAAAGAATTTCTTGAATACCATTTACCATTTATGAAAACTCATCTGTTTTGTAAAACATGCACGAACATGTGCACGAACAAAAACATGATTTTGTAAATTCCATTAAACATAACAAATCAATTCCAAACTTGATGAAACTTTGCGAAATATTTATAAACATGAAAACAAACATGTTAGAAAAAGAATTTCTCAAATTGAATTTCTATTTTTGAAAACTCATGTATTTTGCAAGTGTGTCCAAAACATGAAAACCCAAAACCATGCATGTATTGACATTTGATTTAAACAAACTTTTGAAACTCTACAAAATGATTTTATATACTTTATAAACTATGTATAAACTGATATTGAAGTCTATAAACTAATAAAATAATGTTTTTACAACAACACCTAAATTTTGATAAAATCAACAAATACGTGTGTGTGAATAATATGAGCTTAAAGTATTAACACACAAGTATAAAAACCTAAACTAAATATACCCAAGCTATGATCTTGATCTTCAATAAGCTCTATCTTGGTACACATGCAGATGAAGCTAGAACTTGGATCTTGAACTTAAATTGTGTAGGCTTCACCGACATTCTGCCAACCTCCTTTGAATATGATCGTTGAAGCTCTATTCCATCCATCCTCCAACAACGTTGTTTGTCTACAATAAATACAAAAACACAAATACTAGACAAACAACATTAGTGGTAAATTGTTTGTTAAACATCATCAAAATAAGAAGGCCAATAATCTCCCCCTTTTTGATGATGACAAACAATTTACAAAAAGGATATATGCATGAAAGGAGATGAATATATAAATCATAATTCACATGCATATAAACAAGAAAGAATATACTCACAATATTTCTCCCCCTTTGACAACATCAAAAAGGGGACAAAAGAATTAAGAGAGCGAAAGCTCCCCCTATCAATATGCATAAGTGAGTATAAAAACAAGCATAGAATAGGGAATAGCTCCCCCTATCAAAATGCCATATAGAATATATGCAATACAATCATGGCAAATATATGTGAGCAAGCATAGATGGAAAATATGCTAAACACAACTCACATACATAAAGACAATGAGAACACAAATGAGTATATCAATATGAATATAGTGTCGCATATCAAAGAACATAAATACATGTGTAAAAGTAGATTTATGAAATCAAAAGAAGAGAAACATGAGAATCATGTAAAAAATTTTCAAATGAAAACAAATCAACCAATTGAAATCATAAATCAAAGTTTAAATCCAAAAACGTAAGACCAAATCATCATTGATTCAAAAATTATGAGAGGCAACCATATCTAGCTCTTGAGCTAGTAATAACCCATATGAACATTTAAGTATCCGGTAAACATGATTTGGGAATAAGTACCTAATAAACCCGGAGGGTATATAACTACAAGCCTCTTATTAAAATCAAAACAAATAATCATGAAAACAAAAGATTTGATCAATTTAAAAAATTTGTTTTCATAATCAACAGATTTTAAGACATAATTTTCAAAACCAAGAAAGGAAAAAGTAAGAACACTAAAATTCTTGGTTTAAAAAATCAAATTTGTTTTGGTACCCAAAAACTCTTGGTACCAAAAGATTTAGGGACATGACCCCTATCTTTTAAGCTCAAAGTCCTAGGGTTATGAACCCTCTTGGACATATGTGGTGCACGGGATCGGTCATAGCAATAATCACTCAAATGACCCTTCCGATTGTAATTTGTGCAATGAAAAGGAAGCATTTACTTATGTTGACCATTAAAAGGTGCATGGGAAACATTTGAAACATTTGCAAACATGAATGGTCTTTTAAAATTATTTTGCAAATGAGAAACATTATTAAAACAAAACTTTCCTAAGTGTCCATATCTACCACAAACATCACATTTAAAAATGTGTGGCTTAATAAAATCATTTGGCAAAGAAGATTTCTTTTTCAAATCATAGCAAAATTTTGCCAAATGGCCAAAACATCTACAAAGATCACATCTATACATATGAGCATGCTTATGATGAACATGATGAGTATGTGCATGTGTATGTGATGAAGAAGCTACATGAGATGCACAAGGAGCATTAGAATTCTTATGTTTGTGTGCATCATAACAAAACTTAGCTAAATGACCTTGACGGCCGCAAATAGAACACTTATAAGTTTTGCTATACATGTGTGCATAATGAGTGGATGATTTTGACTTAGTCTTGGCACACATGTCCATAAGCTTCTTATGATTATCAAAGCATATTTTCAAAGTTGAATCTAAAGATGAAATGCATTTTTTCATAAGATTCAAGTCTTCATTTTTTGGCACATATGCACCTTTAGAAGTAGAACATAAATAGTTATCTATAAAAGAAGCCGTATCATTTTGTATGTTCTTTACTTCTAATATGGCATTATCTTTTTCATGAGTTAACTTGGCAAAGTTTGAAAGCAATGAATCACGATCCGATTTTAATTTTTCATTGTTTTCTTTAAGGATCATATTTTCATTAGAAATAATATCAAACTTAGAAGTTAAAGACTCATGATCGGATCTTAAAAATACATGCTTGCTTTATAAGTCAATGAAATCATTTTGTAATTTCTTGTAGGCATGCAATAACTTATCACTGGCACAAGCAAGTTCATCACTATATAAATCATTATCGGGTTCGAACTCGCAAACCTCACTAGGACTATCGCCTAGTACTCGTGTGCATGATGCTCCATATGAACTTGAAGCGGGATCCTCCAAAGCTTGTCGGATCGCCTCCAAGTCTCCTTGATGTGCTTTAATAAATTTCCATAAGGTGTAAGCACTATCAAAAGAATCAAACTTGTTAGACATAAATGAATCAAATGCATTTAATAAAAATTCTAACATAAGCTTGTTCATAATAAACATCTTTTTATCATGTTTGCTCCACTTGGATTTCTCCAACGTGGGCACAATATAAGCACAATCAATGATTTCCCAAAAATCGATATTTTTAGATTGAACAAATATTTTGAATCTAAAACACCATTGAGCATAAGGGAAAACATTGAATTTAGGAGAAACACTAGAATCATAGCCTAAACAAGATGCATCATTCATATCCATAATTTGTAAAAATATGCAAACAAGATACAAATAAAGCTCAAAATTAGATTAGCATAATAAGCTAACTTGGATCTTTAACTCAAGGCGATTAGACCTTAAATCAAAGAGCACCAAGCTCTGATACCAATTGTTAGACCCTAGAGGGGGGGTGATTAGGGTCTTATGCTAATCTAATCCGATTAAATGCTAATTAGAATTAATTAACAAGATATCCTAGCAAGTATGAAATATAACAAGTTATATGAACTAGGATAATTAATATGAACAACAAGATATATCCTAACAAAGAGATATAGGCAATGTATGTGTAAGGATATATAAACACAAGGGGAAACAATCTAAGCTAGATAGTGGGCAATATAATCAACAAGCAATATACAAAGGTGATATAAGATATGAACATAAAAGTAAATGCGCCAATGCAATCACAAACAAACAATATGATTACGGAGTTCGGTCCCCACGACCTACGTCTCCACTCCTCACCTCGAGGAGATCTCCACTATCACAACCAGGTTTTCTACGTTCACCCGAACAACGTTTACACCTCACAGTATCGGTTTTCAACGCTCATCGATCAACGTCACTCCTCACACTCGGTTTTCTAGATCACCGAAAACTTCACAACACACTCGGTTTTCTAGCTCACCGAAAACCTTACAACACTCACAATGTAACAAATATAAATTTGTTCTCTACAATAGATGAGAACACAATTAAGCACAACTCAAAGTTATAAACTCTCACCACCCAACTATACTATGTATGTAAATACTAAAAGCTCAATGTGGGTGTGTGTAACAATGAGATTAAATAAATCAAAACTAAACTCAATATAATTCTAGCTTAATAACAATGATAATCAAATATATAAAAAGAACTAGAAATAGAGTTTAGAAGACTTCTCAAATAGATCAAGAGATTGAAGGAGGAAAGGTTGAATGCTCAAGCACCAATAGAAGAACTCCTCAAGCTCTTGTGAAGTTGATTTCACAAACCCAAACACTCAAATGCTTAAAAGCTTCCTAAACAAACTTAAACAACACTTAAACAAGTTTAAACCCTTGTTAAACTCTTTCTAAAACATTCTCTTAGATTTTCTTAGAGGTATGAGGGCATGGGGTATATATAGGCTCATGAAACAACCCCAAAAACCAATAAAAACACCCCCAAAACATTAAAATAAATAAAAAACAGAACTAGCCATTACTGTAGCAACGGTCGGATGCTACAGAAATTTCGGTCGATCGGTACGGTCGACCGGGAGCCATATGCAAAGCTGAGTAACGTCCAGAGACATTTCCGGTCGACCGGTCCGGTCGACCGGAGTTACTGTAGCAGTACGCAGCTGTTTTGTAAAATCAATTTAAAATAGTAAATGAACTCCAAAAATTATGAAATTTTGTGAGAATGTTCTAGACATTTAAAATAACATGTCAGAGAAATAATTTCTGAAAAATCTTTTCCCAGTTGAGAGAAATAAATATTTGAACACAAATTTACAGTTTCTAAAAAACTGCTGACATACACGATTTTGTAAAATCAATTGGGAACAGTAAATCAACTCCAAAAATAGTAAACTTTTGAGGTAAGTTTATAAACATGTAGATAAACATGTCAAAGAAAGAATTTCTTGAATACCACTTACCATTTATGAAAACTCATCTGTTTTGTAAAACATGCACGAACATGTGCACAAACAAAAACATGATTTTGTAAATTCCATTAAACATAACAAATCAATTCCAAACTTGATGAAACTTTGCGAAATATTTATAAACATGAAAACAAACATGTTAGAAAAAGAATTTCTCAAATTGAATTTCTATTTGTGAAAACTCATGTATTTTGCAAGTGTGTCCAAAACATGAAAACCCAAAACCATGCATGTATTGACATTTGATTTAAACAAACTTTTGAAACTCTACAAAATAATTTTATATACTTTATAAACTATGTATAAACTGATATTGAAGTCTATAAACTAATAAAATAATGTTTTTACAACAACACCCAAATTTTGATAAAATCAACAAATACGTGTATGTGAATAATATGAGCTTAAAGTATTAACACACAAGTATAAAAACCGAAACTAAATATACCCAAGCTATGATCTTGATCTTCAATAAGCTCTATCTTAGTACACATGCAGATGAAGCTAGAACTTGGATCTTGAACTTAAATTGTGTAGGCTTCACCGACATTCCACCAACCTCCTTTGAATATGATCGTTGAAGCTCTATTCCATCCATCCTCCAACAACGTTGTTTATCTATAATAAATACAAAAACACAAATACTAGACAAACAACATTAGTGGTAAATTGTTTGTTAAACATCATCAAAACAAGAAGGCCAACATTATCATCTCACTGAAGGAGACTGATAAGCTGGTTCGGTTAGAAGTGATGGTTAACATAACCGAGTTGTTTGCTGCGATATGAGCGACTTTGTTGAATTCGTCATCCTATTGGGGAGGATTGGCGAATTGAACTCTGAGTCTGCCGTGATATGAGCAACTTTAGTGGATCCGCCATCTTATTAGGGAAGATTGGCGAATTAAACCATGTCTGCCGTGATGTGAGCGACTTTAGTGGATCCGCCATCTTATTGGGGAAGATTGACAAATTAAACTCTGACCGAGATCTTTCGTCAGAGCGGGTAAAGTAGGGACAGTTTAGCCTCGTGTACCAGTTGGAGGGGGTGAGGGCCAGTTTAGACTCATACACTCGTGGAAGTTGGTGAAGAAGGACTAAGGGTAGTACTTCTTCAAATATTTGCCGTTGATGGGCATCATGATCTTATCGCCGTTAGGTTTGACGAGGCGATAGGTGCCGTTCGAGTAGACTGTCTCTATTGCGAATGGTCCTTCCCATTTGGATTGGAATTTGCCTTTCTTCTTGGAGGTGAGAATCATTGGTCGACGAACGGCCAGCACCAGCTCCCCTTCCTTGAAGGCTCGGTGTCTGACTTTCTTGTCGAAAGCCTTAGCCATCCGGGCTTGGTAGAACTCAATGTGCTATTGAGCTTCTAACCGTTTGTCGTCCAGCGCTTCAAGCTCGGTGAGTCGTCGTCGGTGATTGTCTTCCACCATCATCCCTGTTGCCAAGGCGACGTGGAGGGACGGGATCTGAATTTCTAATGGCAATACGGCTTCACTGCCGTATACCAATGAGTAGGGCGTATGGCCAGTCGGTGTGCGAACCGTTGTGCGATATGCCCACAAGCTTTCGCCCAGTTTTTCATTCCAATCGCGTTTGCTAGTGGAAGTTAGCTTGGTCAAAATCTTGATGATCGTTTTGTTGAAGGCCTCGGCCAAACCATTCGCCAAAGGGTTGTAGGCCGTGGATGACAGGTTCTGTATTCGGAACTTGTCGCAAAACTTGGTGAATGCGTGGCTGATGAACTGTGTGCCGTTATCATGAATGATACAGCGGGGTACGCCGTATCGGTAGATGACATGGTGTTTGATGAACTTAATCACGTCGTTAGTCTTGACTTCTCTCAAGGGGATAGCTTCGGCCCACTTAGAGAAGTAGTCAGTGATCGCGAGAATAAAGCGATGACCTCTTGCCGAAGGAGGGGATATTGGTCCGACTATGTCCATCCCCCATGCTTCGAAAGGCCATGAAGCCTTTGTCGGGTGTAGGTCTTCGGGCGGCTAATGCATGTAATTGGCGTGGATCTGGCACTCATGGAAGCGCTTCGCATAGACGATCGCGTCGTGGACCATCCCAGACCAGAAGTAGCCTATCCTTCATAGGCGATCCTAAAGTTTGGGTCCAGGCTGGTGAGCTCCACAAACACCATCGTGGGCCTCACGTAGAGCTTCTTGTGCTTCGGCCTTCGAGAGGCATCGAAGCAACAAGCCGTCGTATGACTTTCGATACAACGTCTTGGTGGTCGAATCATAGTAGAATCTCGTGGCACGTCTCCGAACAGACTCCCGCTCCTTTGCATCTTCGGGCAATACGCCGTATAGGACGTAATCGATGATCGGGAGGTGCCAGTCCTCAAGATTGGGTTGATCCGAGACCTGGTGGGTGACGTTCACTTCTGGAGCGTCTTTCAGTCGAAAGAGCCTCCTGCTCGCCACTGTGACCCATTGGGTTGTCCCGAATGGTTGAGCCAAGTTGGCCGCCAAGGAGGCGAGGGCATCCGCATGTGTGTTCTTGGAACGTAGCACGTGCTCGATGCGGAAGCTCTCGAGTGACTCCACTAGCCGGATAGCCGCCTTGTGGAGTGGGATTAAGTCATCGTTCCTAACTTCGTATTCGCCGGTCATCTGTTTGACGATAAGTTAGGAATCGCCGTAAGCCTCGAGATGCTTTATCCCTAGCTCTTTTGCTAACTCGAGTCCGATGAGTAATGCGTTGTATTCAGCCACATTGTTGGTGCATGGCTCTGTTAAAGAGAAGGCTCGGGGCAGCACGTGGTTTTGTGGAGAAGTGAGGACTACCCCCACTCCGGCAATAATAGAGCCATCCGCGGCTGCGCGAGACGCGCCGTCAAAGAACATCTGCCATAACTCCGGTAATGAAGTCACGTTGGCTTCGGGCGGTTCATCTAGCAAATCTTCAAACAAGTAGGTCTTCGCCCCCAGTGGGTGACTGGCCATGATGTCGCAGATGGCCTGTCCCTTGACAGATTTTTATGGCATAAAGTGGATGTCATACTGCGAAAGCAGAAGTGCCCACCTAGCTAGGCGCCAGTTTAGCACGGCCGGTTGTGTCATGAAGACCCGGATGGGGTTCATTCGGGAGATGACATGGATTGTCTGGCCGACCAGGTAGTGTCGCATCTTTTGGATGGCGAACACCAAGGCCAAACATTCTTTTTCGACCATCGGGTACCGTTGCTCGGCGCCTTGTAGGGTCCTACTCAGGTAGTAAATGCATTGCTCGTGGCCGAAGTCATCATTTTGTGCTAAGAGAGCACCCAGAGAGTGTTCCATGGCACGTATATAGATGAGAAATGGCCTTCCTGAGATCGGAGCGGCGAGGACAGGCGGGTTCGAGAGGTAAGCTTTGATGTCTTCAAAGGTCTTCTGGCAAGGCTCGTCCCATACGAAGGAGGTGCCTTTCTTCATAAGCTTGGAGAACGGCTGACATTTGCCCGAAAGATTTGAGATGAATCTTCGGATATAGGCCAATTGTCCCTGGAGACCCCTTTAAAGGGCTGTTTGTCGGCCACTACCGTCTTTACTCGCTCGTAATCGTCCACATACTTCAGGCATTGGTGAAGGGTGGATGGGACTATTCGGTTACCATGGATCCACGGGCGTCCTAAGAGCACGTTGTAGGAAGGCTCGGCATTGATGACGTAGCAGGTCACCTCCGTCTTCATGTCGCCTATTCGATATTTCAGGCGGATTTTACCTAGCGGCCGCGTCCCCATGGCGTTAAAGCCAAAAATGGTCGTGGTGGTCGAGGACAGATGCTTTGGCGGTATCCCCAGGTGCTTGATCAGCTTCAGGGGTACGATGCTCAACGTAGAACCCGGGTCGACTTGGATCCGATCCACTTTCGCCGATCCGACGTATGCCGTGAAGTACAGTGGTCGATCATGAGACGTGCTCTTGATGAGCATGTCTTCAGGAGTGAAAGTGATGCACGAGACCCGTCTCTCGGAGACTTGGCAGTAGGTCACACATTCTCGTTCTGCTTCTGCCTCTTTCGAGAAATGGGTGGCGAACGCCTCTGAGTCAGCCAAAGCCTCTTGCAGGGCCTCACGAGTAGACCTGGATAACCGGAGGAGGTTGTACATGGTGATTCGCATCGGAATGCTTTTCAGCTGCGCGAGCACGTTGAACCGGAAAGGTTGGCGGCTCGAGCTTGGCCCATCTGGATTGGGAGGAGTCATCGCGGCTGGCCTCTTGGGAGGTCCTGCCGGGTTCTCTGCCCTCGTGGGATATTCTTTCGCGAATTCCTTTCCCGCTCTTGTGGCGAAGACATTGGTGTCCTCCTCGGAATCGGTCAGGGCGGCTATCGCTGCGCTGTCTCTATCTGGAAGGGCAGAGACAACGTTGCAATATTTTCCCTTGGCCTCCTTCGAAGGTCCCGTAGTCCATTGCTCATCGTTGAGGAGGTCTGGATGGACCCACATTATCTGCCCCGATGGCAGAGTCTGTGGGACTAAGCCCTTCTCCCGCTGGTTGTGAGGATCGTCGTTGGTGATCTTCAAAACCGCCTTGGGGATAGGAATTACCCCCGCCGGAGCTTAGACTTCTGGGAGATTTGTCCCAAAGCTCAAGGTGATCATGTTCGTGGTCACCTGCTTCTGGACCTTCTCCTTCTTCAAGACCCCCACGTCGTAGAGGGCCTGGAGCTTGTCCTTGAGGACGTAGCACTTGGTCGTGTGGTGACCGAGGAACCTGTGATAAGCGCAGTAGGTCGGGTCACTGGTTTTGTCCGCCTCTTCAGGCTTCATGGCTTCTGGCAGTTTGATTCGACCACTCTTGAGCAGAGTATCGAACGTTGCCACCACCTGGTCTTCTTTGAAGTCATACTGCCGCGGGGGGCGTTGTTCAAACTATTTGGGCTTTGGCCTCTGAGCAGTCTTTGGCGCTGGGGCGGAATCGACTGCCATGATCTCCTTTCCTCTGGACCGAGGGGGATTCTTTGGTACAGCCGGCTCCGCGGCCCCTTTCTTGGGCTGGGGTTCTTCGGCCTCCAACCTCTTGATCATGTTCTCAACCTGTTCGCCCTGACGCACAAGCTCTTTCCACGTCCGAGTCTCTACTGCACCTATCTTGGACAAAATGTGGATCGACAGGTTGTGGCGGCACATTTCGATCAGTGTCGACTCGGAAACTTGATCCCGACAGTGGACCGATCGATTCCGAAATCTCTTCATGAAGTCATTGACCGACTCCGACTTCCGTTGCTTTTTAGCGAGGAGAGTGGCCATTGACACTTCTGTGTCGTCGTCGAAGAAGCGGGCCAAAAAGAGCTTTTCGACATCGGCCCACGACTTGATAGAGCCGGGTTCCAGCTTACGAAACCATTCGAAGGCCACCCCCTTGAGGGTGCCTATGAATAGTCATGTGAGAATGGCGTCGTTCCCCGTAAGGAACCCAGTCTGCACCATGAAGTAGTAGATGTGCTGCGAGGGCGAGCCCTTGCCATCAAACTGTACCAAGCTGATCGGCTTGAACTTCGCCGGGTAGGGAATCGTATCCCATTCGATAGGGTAAGGACGGACCACCCCCAGCTTGTTCATGTTTTGCTGAAGCTTCAGCGTGTTAAGCTGATCTTGGAACTCGTCGAACCTTTTGTCGCGGGTGCTACCCCCTGTATGCGACATTCCCAGCAACGTCTTGGAAGAGTAATCGGATTGTGGATTACTATTATCTTCCGTTTCTATCACCGGGCGATGGGGAGGAGGTACCCACTCTTTATCCGCCGTTCGCCGGGGTAGGGGACGCTGGGTTCTCTTCTTCTTCTTCTTCTTCTTGAGAAGTTGCTCCATCATCTCTCTTAGAGAGTCGATGGTCGCCTGTTGCTCTTCGAGCTTCTGAGCGACCGTCTGGTCATGGGTGAGTTCAGTCATGTGCACCCGTGCCCTCGCGTCCTGACTTGAGTGCGAGGTTTGAGACGTGGCCGCCGCCGAGTGAACCTCGTCTTCGCCACAAGAGGGAGGGGCTACGGCGGAGTAATCAAACCCGATGCTTGTCCCTCTGTGACTATGGGTACGCTGGTATATGCCTTCTTGCCGGTGTCGGGCGAACCGAGGGTTAGGCCTTAGGACGGAGTCCGATTCCGGAGAGTTGAAAAGTACCACCTTACCCTTGTCCGTCATGTTGATTGTGGCGGACGGGAGTTCTAGGTCGTCGGCAGCGCGTCCTTTTTGGTGACGACGCTTTCGACGGGAGGGTTTCGATCAAGAAGGTTGTTGAGAAAGTCTCTCAAATACCGAAGGCTTCGCCGTTCTTATGCATTGGCAGTCGGTGAGTACCGTGTGGATGAGCCTTTCGCAATGGCACTAAGGACTCGCCTCATGTATGGTGCGTTTGCGAGTTAAATATTCTCGGAGATCTCCTGTGGGTGGTTGGTGACAACCCCAGCATCGGAAGGATCGCCTGGGTGAGTACACGAGAGATCTTTGGATGTACTCTCTGGTGCACGCTGGGTGGAATGCTGTGGTGTTGGAGTTAGGCGATCTCGCCTTGACGGGCGAGTTTTCGTGTTTGGGCGAACTCCAGCGTGTAGGCGAGTTTCAACCCTTCGTTTGAACGAGCGGGTTCGCGAAGAGTCGCCTACTTCCTTGCCTTTGCGTTTATCCGCCAAAGGATTATGGCGACGCTCGCTAGCCTTCAAGGATTCGCCTATTCTGGTAGGCTCACTTGCTTGGGGTGGTTTATTCGCGTCAGGGATGTGACCTGAGAAGCGAAGTCCACCTGAGCGGGTGGCCCCGTCCTTCTTGGTTGGCGCTCTTGATTTGGAGGGCCTCCCGATATTAGGCGAGTTGCCCTCTCGTCTGATGCTTCTCGGGCCTGTATGGTAACTCAGGCCGTTGTGTGAAGCGGAGGTTTGGGCTTCCTGCCCGACAAGCGTCTGCCGTCGCTGTTGGCTAGCTCTTCTAGCGGAGAGA
Organism: Asparagus kiusianus; assembly: GCA_022839385.1. Classification (NCBI taxonomy): domain Eukaryota; kingdom Viridiplantae; phylum Streptophyta; class Magnoliopsida; order Asparagales; family Asparagaceae; genus Asparagus; species Asparagus kiusianus. The sequence continues at coordinate 49,981 of BQKN01067074.1, read as the reverse complement.
GCCTCTGCGCGGGCTGTGGCAGTGTGGCTTGTGCCGGAATGAACTGGTGTCTCTTTCGGGACGGGTGTTACCGAGGGTCGTTTGGCGACCCACCTAGTAGACCCTCCCCCCATGCTCTCGATCTGGGACTCGGCCTCGAGAGACTTTGGGGCGGGTTTCCCCGTCGAGACTTGGGTAGAGCCTTCTGGCGCGGGAGCTTTGACCGTCTGAGGTCGGCTCCTGCGCACGACTCTGTGGCGCTTGCGGGACGCTTCGCCACCGGAAGAGGAGGAAGACAAGTACTCTTCGTACTTGGCCTGGTCGAACTCGATCTCTAGGGACTCCACCGTCGTCCCAACAGCAACCTCGTCAAACAGAGCTACCACCATTTCGCTTGAAGAAACAGCTTCTCCCACTGTGGTCGCCATCTTCTGTAGGTGTAAATTTGATTTCCCGAAAATAGGGAACTTCGTTTGTATTGATAAGAAAGCTTATTACAAACTAATAGTCAAATGTTTACAACAGAAGCAGAGGGAAGGCCCTCTTTGTTTAGTGTGGGGACTTTTTGGTAGCCGTAGGACGCTTCGCTCGGTGCCCGTGCCGAGTCTGCTTCCCTTGGACGGTTTGATCGGGGTTACTGGAGAGAGCTTCAGTACTCAGTAGAAGCTCAGGTTGATAGAGTTCGAATCTCCTAGTTCATCGGCGATCGGAGCTCGGAACTAGGGGACGGTGCTGCGGCGCAAGAGTTATGCTAAGAGCTCGTCATCGATCCTCTTCTTTTGATCAATCTATCAATTGATGAATTGATCTGTTGATCTATTAGCCCCTCCTTGCTCAAGTTGCTGAAAGAAGCTCTTAAATGGGAGAGAGACAGTTTGGCTGCTTCTTGAATTATGGGATGTGACCATACACTATTCAAAGACATCCTACTGCCCCTCTGTACCACAAACGGTCATTCGAGGAACCGCATGTTACATCACATCGCGTAGGAGTGGGAAAGCCCCTCCTCGTATCCGTGATAGCGGCTGCCAGATACTCGAGTGGATCTAGCCAGCTCATCGAGCGCCGGCGGCTCTTGCCCTCGGTTGAGACGAGTGAAGTAAGCCGCATTTATAAGGGTGCAGGCCGCTCTGACGCCTGTCCGCTCACTTATATCCTGAGCCATCGGACGACCGCTTGACGGTTCTGGGACACTGTGCCCTCTCCCCATGCCTCAATAGGAGCGGGAGAATGGATGTTTCGTACCCGAGTGGGTTTGGGCAGCTTGCTGCATGCCGACTGCTCCGGTCCTCGATTCTGATGGGTGAGGTGACCCGCATTTATGAGTACGCAGGCCGGTCCGGCGCCTGTCTTGTTCGCTTGAATTGTGGACGGCCGTCTGATGAGTCTGGAGCACTGTGCTCTCTCCCTTCGCATCGCGGGAAATGGGGGAGGCTTGTCCCTGGAAACCCGGCTTTCGACTTACGTAGGTGGACTTAGCCCTCTGCAAGCGGATTTGGCTCATGAGGGCGGATTTGGACCCCTGCGAACAGATCTGGCTCATGAGGGCGGATTTGGACCCCTGCGAGCGGGTCTGGCTCATGAGGGCGGATTCACCCTACTAGCGAGCCCATGTGACTTGGCGTGTGAGGGCCCAGGCGTGCCATCGAACCCGTTTCATGGCTACACTCCATTCTTCATCTAAGTGGATGGTCTTGACTTGTGGGCGAATTTGTTTGTTAGTCCGCCGCGGTAATTTTTACCGTCTACAATATTATCGGATAACTGATAAATCACAATCACAAATAGCTCAACTCCTCAGACCCACCCCGGTGACTACACAAACTTCACCGGCGCGAGCCTGGAAATAATCAACAATCACATATCACAACTCCTCGGACCCACCCCGGTGACTACACAAACTTCACCAGCGCGAGCCCGGAATACACAAACATCTCAACTCATCAGACCCACCCCGGTGACTACACAAACTTTACATGCGCGAGCCCGGAATACAACCACAATCACAAATATCTCAACACCTCAGACCCACCCCGGTGACTACACAAACTTCATCGGTGCGAGCCTGGAAAATACATCAACCATCATAACCGCTCACTTGGACCAAGACTTCTCACCCCAATTCTCGTAATTCCAGGTCAACTACACACGAGATTCTAGATCCTAACTGTGTCATACAGGTCACTATAGTCATGTACTTCTCATGATTCTTAACATGGAATAATAAATGTAATTACGCTATTTACACTAAGTGTCAAAGTCATAAAGTGTGAACAGGGGTCGTGATCACATGCAAGAAACATACGAGAGTAAAGCTACTATTAACAATGCAAGATGGAACTACCATTAACAGATATTTTGCACACGAAAATCGAAATCTCAATTATTAATTCCAAGAATAATTTCCTTTAAAATTATCTCTCATTATAAAAATTCTAAAATAATCTTTTTAAAATATATTTTATTATTATTTATGAACAGTAATACATTTAATTTTATAAATAATTTCTATGATATTATATAAAATAAACTAAAATACTCTTTTTCTCAAAATAAAATTCCTTTAATCATAACAATTATTCAAAATACTTTTTACTCAAACTAACTTATTTTCACTAAATATGTTCCTTTAAAAAAATTATTTTCAACATTATAATAAATACTAAAAATACATTCTTGCTTCCAAACAGCCCGACATTAATTATAAATCAATTCTGACCTATCCAATCATCACGAATAATTTTGTACTATAGAATATTCACCGAAAATGTAACCGTTAACTGCACATATGATATTAAATTAGCACGGACTAAATTATACATATACAAAATAATTCATACGGTAAAAATAAATTAAAACAAGATAATGGCAAGAGGGATCTTGCCTACGAGGCCAATGGGGCCTGTCGACGATGTGGTGGTGACGCTGTGGAGACGGATCTAGACTGATGGGGGTTGCGATGTCGGTGATCACGACGACGAGCAACGGCGTCGGGAGAGGCGCTGGCAGAGGGCTTGGCTCGTCGCTGGTTGTGGGGCGGCTGATCGGAGGACAGCGGATCTCAAGGCGGAGCTAGGGTGGCTGGAGGGAGGCTGGCTCAGGCGACGGCTCGAATGGGGCTGTTGGGTGGTGCTGAAGGAGATGGGGGTCGACGGGGGCCTGAGGGTGGCTGTGGAGGACTTCTCGAGGAGGCGGCTGCTGGGGCGGTTGGGCCGACGACGGGGAGGAGGAGGCGACATCGCTGTGCTGATAGTGGGTGTTAGCAGCGGCGGTTTGGCGGCCTGGCGCGGCTGGGGAAGAGCGCGGTCGACGGGGTCTGAGGTGGGGGCAGAGGCGGCCGCGGAGATCGGGGCGCAGCCGGCAGTGGGGTGGTCGACGGTTCTCCGGCGACGCGGTCGTATTTCAGACTCGTAACAAAGTCCCAATAAATACTATGATACAAACATATTTAACTGTGTGAACTTGTTATACCGTACTTGTAAATATATAAGCAATCTAATTAATATAAAGTATAAGATAAACAATAGGTACAATATAAATAAACAATCATATAGAGTGAATCATACAAATAATATACGAGCATTCATAGAAACAAAGCAGAAACATATTAAGTAAGAATAAAATCATGTAAGAACAATAAATCTAAGGCAAACACAAAAATAAGTCAAATACAATAGAACAGACATACACATAAACAACATAATAAGAAAAGTCAAAAAAATCTAAAATACATAACAGTTTAAACAAAACATAATAACATGGTATAACAATGGTTAATCAAAACAAAAGAAATTTAATTATGAAAAATACAATCAATACAGGTTCAAACTAAAGATATTAAAAACACAATGTAAGATACAAAATCAATAAAAACGAGTAAACGAACGAAAACAAACATCAACGGGATCATATAACAAAATAAAATAATATATAATAAGTATAAATGAAATATAATAGGAAAACAATCATAAAGAAATTGGAATAATAATAATACATACAAAATATATACAAATAAAAGAAAACATATTTAATTGATGGAATGATAAAAAGTAGTCTGAAACATAGAAAAGATACAAAGATAGTTAAGTATAAGTAGCTAAACACAATTATTAATCATACAATCAAATAATCATGTAAAGCAGTATGCAAAATTTAGCAGATAAATAATTCATTACACAAATATTAGGAATTTACAAATTGTATACACAGAAATTAGAATATGACAAATAATATAATTATGTAAAAATAAGCAGCACAATGCAAGTGGAATATTAGAAGGTAATTGAACATAAACTAAAAAGATATGATACAAAACAATACAATGCAGATAATCATGGAAGGTCAAGGTGATATGACACAACAACATATAAAAATGAATTATATGTAGTATATCACATCAAAAACAAAACAAATAATTATAGACGTATATCACAACAATAATTATCGAAAACACACACTTATATAAATATTATGACTAAATAAATGAAGCAGACAAACATGGACAAAGAACAAAATAAAAAGTAAGTATTAGAATGAATAAGAAACTGTATATAGAAAATAAGTAAGCAAAACACAAACAAAACTAAGAAAGATGAAATGATTGATAAATTAAATCAAACAATGATGATAGATATAATTGGAAGTAAAGAATGAAATGAGATATACTAAATGAAACCACTGATGAAACGTAAAAGAAATAACTAAGTTAACTAATAAATAATATAACCCAAATAACACAATAAACTAATAACTTAATAAAATTAAAGATAACATAAAACGACATACAACAAAACATATAACTTGATAAGTATCCAAATAATAATGGTAGTAAAACACGTACATGAAAAGTAAAATGTGACCAAAATTATATGGTAACATACACAGCAAACATGTATAAATACATGTACAATACATAGAATTAATAAAATAAATGCAACACAAAATAAAAATAACTACACCATAACGTGACTACTAACAAAAATTGTAGCAAAAACATAATAAATATTAAATCATAATAAGTATAGCAATGCACAAATTGAAACGAAAAGAATATGAGCAAGAATACACTGCATAAAATATAAAACTCACTAACTACAAAACTATTTCAACTAAATACATAACCATAATACAATATGTAAAAACATAAAAATCAAAGCTAAACAAACACACATTGTAATAACCTTTAATAACCCTATACACAAACTATAAGGTCGTAACACCACATACTCACACCGAAAAATAACAACTCCTATTCAAGGAAAATATAAGAATAAAACGATATTGATATAATATGATCTACGAAAAATACAAAAATAAGAGAAACGAAACAGAAAAGTAACACGATGTAAAATAACATAAGTCAAAATAATAAAAAATACCAATCTGACAAAGAAAAACATAATTGAAGGACTCAATGCATTCAAATAAGTAACGAACAAATTGACAGTATAAAATTCAAAATAAATTATCACATATAAAAATTATAGAATACACTGAAACATAAATACTTACTAACAATACTAACTATCACAAACATACTACTAGATAAAGAAGTATAATATATAAAAACAAAAACTATGAAAGGTAAAATAGGTATATAAGCAAATGAAAACATAAGAAGGGCATAATTCGGTATAATAAAAACACCGATATATTTTAGATAAACATGGTTACACAGTTGATACTAGAAAGAATGAATGACTATAAATCAATAAAAATAACATCGTAAATATAATAATCTACGTAAATACACTATAATGAAAAAAGGAATAGTAATTATAAAAAAGTAAAACACAGCACAAGTAACCAAATCAATGAATAGAGAATGAACAACAATAATGACACAATAAAAGATATAAATATCTAAAAATATCATAAAATAAATACTAAAAATAACACGTGTATACAATGTATATTGTCACAATGACAAAATAATATATATCGAAAACAAAGCAAACAACAACAAATATGCAAATACACTATAAACAAACCATGAATAAAAACTATACATACCCACATACGCATATTAAAATTATCTCTTATTTTAATTATAAAAGGATGATACGAGATAATGTAACAACATAGATAATTAATAACTCAACTCCAACCTAACATTATGATTAAATGTTTGAATATCAAAACATAAAAACATTACTCTTAGAAATAACAAAACCAATTGTGAACATACTAAAATAATCTAACAAGGCAAAACTGACTGATAGAAAACTATATATTGAAAATGTATAAGTAATGATATATATTTTTAATGAAAAACACACAATATAACAATGTGTATGATATATAAAATAATATAATAAATAATGCAAAAATCAATACAATCAACGATATATAAGTCAAATCAAAGAAAAATAGTTATAAAAATAATAACATATAAAATAATGACCGATACGAGGAAGATGAATTATAGGAAGAGAGCGTGTAATCACGAAGCGACGAAACAGGAACAATAAGAAGTTACGAGACAAGAAACAGTGGGAAGTCCCGGAGTCAAAGAGTGATAAGATAGGGACGAAACGAAATCTATCAAGAAAATAGGATAAGGACTCAAGAATAGTCTCACGGATGAAATATGATATGTATCTAAATTGTCTACTATATTCTCACTAGTGGGAATTCGGGACCGTGATCGGAACTGTGACCTACATGGGCCACCACTAAAACCTGTCACGCCCCGCTTCCTAAAATATCGGGGAATCGGAGCGTGAACAAGCCCGCGACGTATTAGATTGAGTAGAAATATATATACTATCTTTTTCCCCCCTTATTTTTTCTCAATCCAATACGCTAAGCGTCAAATATATAGATCTCAGTCACAGGTCCCCGATCTCAATAGTAAGAATATAAAGATAACCCAGAATAAGAAATAAACATATCATCAACAGATCATCCCAGACATAAAATATAGGTTCAACATACCCTTACTACAACAACAGTTCAACTAGAAAATAAGAAATACATAGTCCATAATAAAAGGGAATACTAACAATATAACCAAATCCGACACCAACTATAGAAAATATATAAGAGTGTTCTATCAGCTACTACAGAAAGAAAAGCACGTCTAGGCTTCAGTTTGTTCTTCCACTCCATCGGAAGGACACTCTGGCTGGGTATACTCCGGTTCGGCTGCATCATCGAACTGAACCTGTTCGTTTCCTAACTCTAACACACACCAGAGAAAAACAGGTGTACGTCAGCGTGCATGACACACGGCAAGATCTCACATAAACAAATAAAACGATTGTATGACCCATGCTATGACAGTAACAATACTAATATGCAAGACAATGATACATACAACTGGAAATCTAATGGTAACATACAGCTATGTGAATACAATAACTGGGTCAAATACTAACCAACCTAAGGCTCAATGGTCCACCTCTCACACAGAGTCAACGCTCCTATCATCGGATAACTGGCTGTTCACAAATCTTCTACGCGCATCCAATACCGCTACACGAATCGGTCAGAGGACTACACGTAATCCGATTTTGGCCTGGTCCGAACTCAAGCAGAACTCGGGTGACTACACAAATTCACTGACTAAAGTGACTACACGAATTCACTTTAGCCCAACAGACCAACCCAGTGACTACACGAATTCACTAGCGCGAGCCCGGAAGATACATCAACAGTTTTATCTGATCACATGAACACTGACTTCCCCATCCCAACTCTCTGGTATTCTCTAATTCAACAATCATGATCCTTATTAAACTCCGGTTCACCACCTAAACTCAGTCAACACTCACACGTGTCGCTAGGTCTGTTCATGACGCACAAGATCACTAAGTCATGAACTACTAAGGTTCTTAACATGTCAACAGATCATGAATATAGTAAGGCATGTTAAACATGATTACACAGGTTTATGAAACAGAAAAGAGGACTGTAATGAACATGAAATGCAAAATACAACATGAATATAATACATGAGTGGACTTTATTATTATCTTACCGTTGGGATGTCCGAAATTTCTCATACAAATTATCCGTACTTATGTATTCTCTAATATAATAATACAGTAAAAAGAAATCTAGAAACCTATATCGTTTTGTACATGAAATGTCGCGCTCTACGACGAACAACCATATTATCATAAATAATAATATTCTTTTCCAAAAAAATTATTCTTTAAAACCATTTCTCATTATAACTAATTTAAAATTAAAAGATTTATATAATATAACACAAAAATTTCCTTTATGCATGAAAAGTAATATTCTTCTATTTTATAAATTTTCCTTAATTAATTTCTTTTCGATAAAATTCCATAAATTCTAATTTAGCACATAACTGGTCATTTCATGTCCGAAATTCTTAAAAATGCAATTAACAACATTATTAATCTAATTTTCACGGTGCGCTCGCAATCTTCATTCCACGCAGATATTCAAAAATACGTATTAACGACAATAATAATTTAAACATATTAAATCATCATACTAACAACAATATTACCATAAAATAATTCATCTATATCTAATCATAATAACACGATATTAATCATTAATTAAAAGCAAGATGGATGTGAGATCTTGCCTCGGGTTTTTGTCGAACGTATCGACGTCGACGACGGGGAGAAGACTGTCGAGGGACTGCAGCGGCGGGGTAGGAGGATAGCAACGATGAGGTGGCCGCTGTCGGACGTTTGGAAAGAAGAGAGGAGGCGCTGATCGGTGAGGCGGAGGTGGTTGGCTTGGGCTGTTTGGGTTTGGAGGATTTGAGGGGTGGATGGTGGTCAGCAAGGAGGTGCTGGAGGTGGCTAGGCGTTGTCGTTCGTGGGAGGCGGTGCGGCATGGGGTGGCTGTCGTCGAGCGGGGTTGGTGGCGGAGGCTGACACGGCTGTCGTGGGGTTCGCGGCTGCAAGAGGAGGCGGCGGCTTGGAGGCGAACGGAGGGGCGGCTGTCATGGCGACGGTGGCTGGTCGGAGGCGACCTGAAGCGGCAACGCGAGCAGGGGTAGCGAGCTCAAACTTGGAAGAGATGGCCGGCGGCGCTGTGGGCGTGTGGAGCTGCTGGAGGTTGGGTTCGGGTTTGGGTGGTCGACGAGGTGGAGGAGTAGCGGCAGCGAGTCAAGCTCAGGCGAGGGCGGTGGAGGGGAACGGCGGTGAGCTGGAGGTGGCGCGGGTCGAGCTCAGGGGAAGGCGGCGTTGGGAGGCGGAGGTGAGCTGGAGGCGACGCTCAGTGCGGTCAGAGTTCGCTGGAGGTGGAGTGGGCGTTGAGCGGAGGAGTTTTAGGCGTGAAGAAGAAGAGAGAGAACGAGAAATGGGGGAGCTGGTGTGGGTTTCTTGGGTTTTAAAAGAGGGGAGAGAGAGTGAAGAAAGAGATGATGAGCTGGAGAGTGAGATGAGAGAGAGAGAGAGAGAGAGAGAGGGGGGGGACGTGTAAGTGATGTGGGTTGAGTGTGAGAGAGAGAAAAGATAGATTGTGAGAGATTTCGTTGGAATAAAATAAGGAGAGAGAATAATATTGAGAGAGAGTGTCAGAGAGAGAGAGATAGATTGAGTGTGAGATTGGAGAGAGAGTAAGAACGGCGGAAGATTTTAACGAGAGAGAGAGAGTACGTGATAGAGTGGTTGGGAGGATGTGGGTTGAGAGCTGGGGGAAACACGAGGCGTAGGGATTTGCGTGAATTAGGGAGAGTTTTAGAGGGGAGAGAGATATACAGAGTGAAATACCGGTGAGAGGAAAAACACAGGGAAAAATACCCCCTTAAATAAATTAAAAAAATCATAAAATTTATTCAAAATAAATATTAAAATTTATGGTCAAAATAATAATAACAAGAACAATAATGAGTAATTAACTATTTATTTAAAAATTTTACCAAAACAATTAAATTTATAATTAGCAAAACTATTAAAATAACTTAATACCGTATTTTTAATTCATAGAAAATTCTAGAGAAATTAGGAAAAGTACAAATACTCTTCTAGAAAATTATTTAAACCCGTATTAGAAATTTACGATCATTACATCCTACCCCCTTAAAACAAATTCCGTCATCGGAATTAAAACAAGGACGAAATATAAAGATAGATTCATCTCAACTCATATAAAGTTCAAAATATATTGCATATCCATAAATAGAAAAAGTCATACAACACATTTCAGAATAAGATACAAGACAAGACAGCTAGGATTCAGGGAATAAATAAGGGTATCGCTGTCGCATCTCAGACTCAGTTTCCCAAGTTGACTCTCCAGGAGAATCTGGGTGCCATATCACACGAACAAGCGAAACGGTCTTATTCCGGAGGGTCTTCTCCTTTCGGTCTAAAATCGCCATAGGCTGCTTTTCGTATGTCAAATCGGATCGTACCTCAATCTCCGAGAAATCTACGACATGACTCGGATCTCCAACGTATTTTCGCAACTGAGAAACGTGGAATACGTTATGCACTCCAGCCAGAGCGGGTGGTAATGCAAGTCGGTATGCTACTTCCCCAACTCTCTCTAATACGTCGAAAGGTCCCACATATCGCGGACTTAACTTCCCACGCCTTCCGAAACGAATGGTGCCTCGGTTGGGGGAAATCTTCAGGAATACATGATCTCCTGGCTGAAACTCTAAATTTTGACGCTTCGCATCTGCCCAATGCTTGAATCTGTCCCGTGCTATGCGAAGTCGCTCCCGAATGATCCTGATCGCATCAACTGATCTCTCAATCAACTCTGGCCCAAAAATCTCTCGTTCACCAACATCGTCCCAACTTAAAGGAGAGCGGCACTTCCTGTCATACAATGCTGCAAAAGGGTTCATTCCAATACTAGCCTGGAAGCTATTGTTGTACGCAAACTCCACCAAATGCAAGTGATCTTCCCACAACCCGTGAAAGTCAAGCATACAAGCTCTAAGCATATCATCCAAAATCTGAATGGTCCTCTCTGACTGTCCATCGGTCTGGGGATGATAAGCTGTGCTGAAACTAAGACTAGTCCCAAGACTCGCATTCTTGCTTTATATCTTGTGCTTTTCTAGTGATATTGCGTTATCCTTGTGTTTAGTATATTTCAGTCATTTTACATTATCATTGTCTACTATTGTATATTATGTTATAAGTGTATTATTAACTTGCTAATTTGTTTTATTACGTATAAAGTAGTTTCATTTAGTACATTTTATTTCATTCTTTACTTCCAATTACATGTAACATCATTGTTTGATTTAATTTATCAAACATTTTATCTTTCTTAGTTTTGTTTATGTTTTGTTTACTTATTTTCTATATACAGTTTCTTATTCATTCTAATACTTACTTTTTATTTTGTTCTTTGTCCATGTTAGTCTGCTTATTTACTTAGTCATAACATTTATATAAAGTGTGTGTTTTTGATAATTATTGTTGTGATATACGTTTATAATTATTTGTTTTGTTTTTGATGTGATATACTACATATAATGCATTTTTATATGTTGTTGTGTCATATCACCTTGTCCTTCCATGATTATCTGCCTTGTATTGTTTTGTATATCATATCTTTTTGGTTTATGTTCAATTACCTTCTAATATTCCACTTGCATTGTGCTGCTTAATTTTTACATAATTATATTATTTGTCGCATTCTAATTTCTGTGTATACAATTTATAAATTCCTAATATTTGTGTAATGAATTATTTATCTGCTAAATTTTACATACATCTTTACAAGATTATTTGATTGTATAATTAATAATTGTGTTTAGCTACTTATACTTGACTATCTTTGTATCTTTTCTATGTTTCAGACTACTTTTCATCATTCCATCAATTAAATATGTTTTCTTCTATTTGTGTTTATTTTGTATGTATTATTATTCAGATTACTTTATTGTTTTACAGGTTTATTTATTCTTATTATGTTAATTGATACCTTCTCCCATTACTTATTTGATGATTACGCGATTTGTATTTCTTTTTGTTTTAAGTTACGCTATATCTTTTATCATAATAATCTTGTTGTATGTGATATATATTCTATACTTTTGAATGATTTGTGTATTATGCAATTGTGTTCATGTT
>BQKN01067074.1:14664-32973 GCA_022839385.1 Asparagus kiusianus | reverse complement strand
TGTCCCCCACTCACTTTCATTCTCTCTCTTTAAAATAATCTCACACTATCTTCCTCTCTCTCCTCTATGATTCCCCAGTTCATCTCTCTCTCTTGATTTCTTCCCAACACCTCCTCCTTCTCCCTTCGACCAAGCTCACCTCCGACCGCCGCCCTAACCGAGCCTGAGCTTGCCCCGTCACCGTGCTCCGACGCCGCAGCCGCACCAAACCCCAGCTCCGCCTCCCTCCTCCTTGTCGACCTCCGAGCCCTCCTCTTCCACCACATCTCCGACGAGCTCCGAGCTCCGTCCAAGCCCCGAGCTCGACCTCCTTCTCTTCAGCTCTGTTCGCCGTTGTGTCCTCCTGTAGCTCACTCAATCGCCACCAGCTCTCCCTCTCCGCTATCCCCTTTAGCCCGTTGCCACAGCCCAGCTCCGCGCCAGCCCAAGATCCGACCAGAAATGCCTCCGCCTGCAATCACTGTCGCCGCCGCCGGTGAACTCCACCAACCGTGCTGACCAGCCCTCACACCGTCAGCCACCCTCAACCACGCCTCTAAGCAACGCCGCTGTCCTCGTGCTCCACCTTCGTTCTCCCTCAGCCAAGAGCTCCGCCTCCCTCTTCCCCCATCGCCGGTGATCCCCAGCTCGCCGTTGTTCGCGGGAAAAATTTCTTTCTCTGATTTCATCGTTTCCATTAGCAACTGTTTATCGGTTACAAAGGGATCTAGTCTTTTTATAAGATCCGGTTACAATAAAATATAAAAAGAAAAAGAAGATTACAACTTTCCTTTTTTTGGAACAAATCGCAAGATCCTGTTTTGCGGCCTCTTGCTTGTGTGGGTTCTTCGCCTGCGCCGGGGTTAATCCGTGGACCACCGTGCGATCTTGATCCGGTCAGATTTACACGGTATGACGGGTGTTATTTCATGAAGAAAATAACAGCCGGGGGTATTATTTCACTAAGGAAATAATAGCCCTAAGTAATCGAAATCGACCAAGCGAAATCGATACTCTTCTCGGGATCAAAAAACCAAGTTTTGATCTGGAGGATGACCGTGTGGATCTCAAATCTGATCTCTCTCGAACTCCTGCCTTATTTAGTGTGGATGAATGCCAAGAACCAGATCTGAAAAGTCCAAAACTTCAAGATTCCAAAGCTTCAACCTTTTTTAGTCTTGAGCCTTTAATCCAGCAGAGTTTCGCCTCCAAAAAATCCCACCTCCAAAACAATGAGCCTAGGGGTCTATTTATAGGCTCCTCAAATCAGATCTGGGCTCAGATCTTGGCCCAGATCTGGTGGCTCGGCCATGTAGGTGGCTCGGTCACCGAGCCACCCAAAGGGTGGCTCGGCCGGCCACCTAGGTGGCTCGGCCACCGAGCCACCATGGTGGCTCGGTTTGGCCGAGCCACCAAGTGGTGGCTCGACCACCGAGCCACCCAGAAGCGGCTTGATTTTGGCCGAGCCCCCCAGGGGTTTGGTGTTTTACCATTTTTTCGGTTTTGCGGTTTATCCGAACTTCATTGTTGATCTGGACTCTGATTTGGCAGTCCGGATCCTGATTTGGCAGTAAATCCGCTTCGGTGTTCGAGTTTGAGTCCGGATCCGATCTTAATTTGATCTTGATTCGTTTGAATCCTCTCCCGATCTTGTTTGATGTAGTGGTCTCTACGGTTGGATGACTCGTTAGCTTGATTGGGCACACGATTGGATGTATTCCGTTGTTTGCGTGCGGTTCGTTAACCTCATCGCCTCGTTAATCCACTTCGTCGCGTCTCACTTAGCGTCGGTGTTGTGGTCTAACGATCATGCTTGGATATATCGCCCAATGGTTCGTTGGTTTGTCGAATCACCGTGCCGAGCTGTGTTAAGGGACCTATAAGCAGTTTTATACGCCTACAGATACCCCCTCTAAAGTTTTTCCGCCTCGTTTCTTTATGGAAGAGTCTGGAATACTTTGGATATGATTATCCCAACCTTCAATCGGTGTAACGGGACCTTGGAATGGCTTCTATTCTTGATTCTTTCAATCCTCCAGGCTATTCGGTGCTTTGTCGAATGTCTGCAAGGGTTCCGGTGCTGTATTTATTGTCTGACTGTTTGTCAGAATTTTGAACTTGAAATCAATTCCTGATTTTCTGATCCTTAGCTCGTGTTTGCTGTTTCAACATAGAACCGACCATCGATTGTTGGCGTGAGTCTTCATTTGCAACGCGTTGTCCGACGTTTGAGCTTCATTGTGACGCGTTGTCCGGCGTTTGAGCTTCATTGTGACGCGTTGTCCGGCGTTTGACACAGTTTATACTCGTATGTCTGCTGGAGTCTACATAGTTTAAGCTCTTAAGGAATTGGAGCGTGGCGGTCTCAAATTTGGGGCTGCAGGACCAACTATTACAGTTGTTTCGTCTGCATATATGGATCATATCCCGAAGTTGTTGGATGCCCAAGTCACGAGACCAACTCATAAAGTTGATGCGTTAATGACTCGCATTTATAGAATTTTTGGCAAATTCTCAGCCCTCAACGGGTTTGATGAGCCTTTACCGACTACCGTTTGAGTCGGGCTAGCATGCAGATTGTCTAAATCCGTTCTGCATGTAACGTTGTGCTAAGAGAGTGAATTCTCTGAGACTTTGTGCTATGATGTTGAATACATAGGCTTTATCATTTGTTACGGGAATAGGTTACCCGGCAACGCGTGTTAGGCATTGACTTTAGGATTTTTGGCTAACCCCCAGCCTTCAACGGGTTTGATTAGCCTTTACCGACTACCGTTTGAGTCGGGCTAGCATGCGGATTGTCTAAATCCGTTCCGCATGTAACGTTGTGCTAAGAGAGTGAATTCTCTGAGACTCGTCGCTACGACTTCGAATACGTAGACTTCGCCATTGTTACGGGAATAGGCTACCCGGCAACGTGTATTAGACGCTGACTTATCCCTACTTAGGCTTCGGAATAAAGGTCCCCAGAATCAGGTTCTAGTGTCTTCTTGGACAGTAAAAGACTAACCTGGCGACGCGTGTTAGGCGTCGGCATATCCTTTCTTAGGATTCAGGATGAAATTCCTCATGCGTGTAAGGCATGGATTTTGGTGTTATTAATAACAACCTGCCACAATATTGAATATGTGGGCGGGTGTTTTTTTTAACGGTTAAGAACTAACCGGCAGCGCGGGTTAGGCGCAGACTTATCCCTGCTTAGGTTTCAGGATAGGATACCCCAGAATCGAACTCTGGTGTCTTTTTCTACAGAGAAAGACTAAACCGACAGCGCGTGTTAGGCGCAGACTTATCCCTGCTTAGGATTTAGGATAAACTTCCTAGGATGAATCCTAGATTGATAAATTCTTGGAAAAGGTTGGTGTGGGAAGGAAGAATTTTATATTCTATTCCCCGGTCTTTTTTTAGGGTGAAGGCGAACCCAAAATAGGAGAGGAAGAATTTTATATTCTATCTCCCGACACTGAAGAGGAAGAATTTTATATTCTATCTCCAGTTAGAAAGGAGACTCGAGGTGGGATCTCCACCCCCAGAACCCGAAAAGGTGAAACTAAGAGTGAGATCTCCACTCCGAGAATCGAAAAGATTTGGATAACCCTAACTGTCGGAAGGTTTGATTACCGAACTAAATATGAATTTCTCGTTTATCGAGAGTGAATTGTGGTTTTGGCCCTAACTGTAGGAAGGTTTGACCAAGCGATTTGAAAGTGGACCTCTCGTTCATTGGAGGAATCGAGAGGGGATTTTGGTTTTGGCCCTAACTGTAGGAAGGTTTGACCAAGTGGGAGTTTGAGGTGACCCTAACTATAGGAAGGTTTGATCACTCGATTTGAAAGTGGACCTCTCGTTCATTGGAGGAATTGAGAGGGGATTTTGGTTTTGGCCCTAACTGTAGGAAGGTTTGACCAAGTGGGTGTGGGAGTACAAATCACAATGGGAGTGTTGACTTGTACAAATTACTCAGAAGGAATTCCTGATGTTAAGTTATAAGGACTTAACACGAAGGGGTTTGACAATTCGTCAAGGATTGATATCAAAATTCCAAGTATTATATCCGGACTCTAACAATGGGAGTGTTGAGTGTACAGATATATCGAAAGTTTGAGTGAATTTAACCAAAAGGAATTTTAGTAGACCCACTGTCAATTAATTTGATCAGTGAGGGATTTTATGGTGGAAGACTGTGAGTCGTCAAACACCAACGGGAGTTTTGTGAGGGAATATTGATCCAACAAAGTGATCGAATCTTATCTCAGCAAAAGAGTGTTCGAAAATCACAGTGGGGTTCAGTGTTTATCATCTAATTTGTAATGATCAGGTTATCCCTAAGAAAATTATATGTAACATTCTTTCGGGAACTTCCCGTTACATGAATCATCCACCCCCAACTTCTTCGCGAAACTGGGTTTATCATTGCATTTGGTTGCATGATCGGGCTATCCTTAAGAAGATTACGTATAAAATTCTCCAGGAACTTCCCGTCAACGATAGGAAACAGTTTAGACTCATATACCTATTGGAGTATCAGGGAGCAGTTTAACCTCTTATACCGGTCGGAGGATTGAGAAGCAGTTTATACTCATATACTCTTCGGAGTCATTTCGTTCTCAATTGGCTTACCCTAGCGTTATGACGCCGGCTTCAACCAAGGTCTGGATGCTATTCTTTAAAGTAAAGCATGCCTTGGTGGGATGAAGGATCCTCCTATGGTACACGCAGTACTTCGGATCCGTAGTATTATCAGCTTCCTCCTGATTTGTGATAGGTGGTAGCTTGATCTTGTTGTTTTCAAGGAGGGATTTGAAGAGGGCTGGAACGTCCTCGTCCTTGAATGAGTACTCTTTTTGGAGCCTCTGATCCGAAGTCTTCTGCTGTCTCCGGGGCTGCTGTTGCGATGTTTAATTAGCATTAATAGCCGCTGCAGGTGCCTTGCCCCTACCACGGGAGGCGAAGTTCGAGTTCGGAGGATTAGCCATCGGTTGGCTCCTCTCGGCCTTCTTCCTTCGGAGGAAGCGTTCGTCTTGTTCACCGTGCACCTTCAAGTCTTTCCAAGTGTTGGACGGTGCTGTCCCCATTGCTTCCAACACGTCCAATGCGAGGTTGTTGTGGCAAGTCTGGAGAATGAACTCCTCAGTGATCGGGTCCCGACAGTTCATCGCCTTGTTCCGGAACCTTTTGACGAAGGTATCAACTAATTCCCCGTCTTTCTGTTTCTCGTCAAGCAACGACCCGATGGATATCTCGGTGTCATCGTCGAAGAAGTTGGTGAGGAATTTAGTCTCTATGTCGTCCCAGCTATTCACACTTCCTGGCTTGAGGCGGCGATACCAATCGAAGGCGGCTCCACGAAGAGTGCCAACGAAGGACCGTACCATCAGAGGCTCATTACCAGAGATAACCCCTAGGTATAATTTGAAGTAAATCAAATGCTGAGTGGGTGAACCCTTCCCATCAAATGGCGTGAAGTTAATTAGATTGAACTTCGCCGGATACGTGATTGATTCCCATTCTCTTGGGTATGGACAAGGAATGCCCGTCTTCTTCATCTCTTGAGCGGAAATCAACGTATTGCTTTTGCTCTCGAGGTTTTTAATCTTCAAATTTTCACCTGTATTTTCGTTAGCATTCTCATTACCACCCCCTGCATTGATGGAAGGATTATTGGCATTATGAGCATCATCCGCATGTGTGTCTTCATCTTCCTGATTAACCTGGTTACGACGACTTGGTTCGCCTCGCTGGTTTGTCAGTGCTTGGATTTGTTGGTCATGCATTTCTCTCATATTCTGCATGGCCATCTGCATTTCGAACCTGAAGCTCTCCTGTTGTTTGGCCATGGCTTCTTCAAGCATCTTGGCCACTTGTTTCGCACTTATCATAAGTGACTCGCGGGGTTGTCCCTCACTGGATACTGTATTATCTGATGTGACTGCAGAGCCAGCATCTCATTCTTCATCTTCTGAAGGTAATCTTGTCCGAATCCTACCATAAGTTGCTCGTATGATGGCTCCAGACTGTAGACGGGTTACACGCTGGGGTACTTCCGAAATCGACTCGGGATTATCCCGTGTCGATGTCCCTTTGCTGGTCATATTAGTGGTGACCCTCGGAAATTCTCCATCTTCAACTACCGTTCTTCTTCGTCGGAAACGCCTAGGCCTTGGTTTTGGCGTTTTGGTACTGAGCCTTTCGAAAACCGAAATTCTTTCGGGGACTGTCTTGATGCAGTTACACTCAGACAATACTGCCCGAATGAGTTTGGAACAGGAGCATTGAGTTTCTAGTTCTCGAGGACTCCTTTTCCTGGTTTTACTCGTACCCCCAACACGATAATACAACTCGTCGGCTTGAAGGTCGGAGTAACCTATCGTGTGTTGGCACGACTTCTCAGGTATAACGTTATCATCATCAGACGATAATGTTTCCTTCTGAGGGCGAACTGCCTTCTTTGGGCTTTCAAGAGTCACGCGCCTCGAAACATGCCTTTGTGGGCGTGAGTTTTCAGCGGGCTCCTGGACTTCAATGCGCAAATTGGTGTGCGTAGCTGCCATGAACTCCTTGTCATGTTGAGTGTGGCGGCGACCCCTAGCATGTTGAGTCGTTCGGGGCTTCTTTATCGGGCCCAAACGTTCTTGAACTGGAGCTTTGCATCGCTCATCGGGAAGTGGACCGAGGCGCTCCAAAACTGACCTCCTTCTTTGGGATGGTCCTGCGGGATCTCCCGGAACAGCTATAGGAATTATCTGTGATTTAGGTCGGTTCGCCAGAGGTTGAACTTTTGCTGAAGGCTGCGATGGTTGCTCTTTAGCCTGAATCGCCGCTTCAGACTTCGGCCTCCACACTTGGCGGGTTGGTGGCGGCTTCTTGGCCACTTCCTTCTGCAGTCTTCTGTGGGCTTCTTGGACTTGAGCCCGTGCCTGCGCTGACAGTGCGCGGCGCTTGCGAATGCGGTCATCAAGTGTTGAACGATTCTGTTTGACACGGATCCATTCATTCGTTGGCGGCTTGGAGGAGCTGCCATTCATTGTTTGTTGAGGCTGTTTGCCTCTCCTGCTCTTCAGATCCGAGTTATAGCGGATTCCATCAGTGGACTCCATTGCCTTTGCGAATTGTCACGCCAGGCGTTGACGTCGCCTCTGGCGGGCTCTCTTTGAAAGAGTTGCTACGCCCTCAGTGGCGGAGGAATTGGCGAGAATAGATTTGACATGGTTGGAGGTCGGTGGAACTTCACCCGATGCAACTTCGGCATCAATCGGGGTGAGATCTTCGTTGGTATTCTCCACTTCTTTGTACCAACGGACTTTTCTCCTGGAGAAGAACTTCTTGGACTTGAGGGGGGAGGTAGATCCGGACGAGGATGACAGATACTCCTCGAACTTTTGTTGGTCGAATTCATACTCGACCTCCTCCTCGACCGGGATCAAGATCCACGGCTGCGACGCATCGATCTCGGCAGCGAGATCGGTGTCTCCCACTGTGGTCGCCAGATTGTTCGCGGGAAAAATTACTTTCTCTGATTTCATCGTTTCCATTAGCAACTGTTTATCGGTTACAAAGGGATCCGGTCTTTTTATAAGATCCGGTTACAATAAAATCTAAAAAGAAAAAGAAGATTACAACTTTTCTTTTTTTGGAACAAATCGCAAGATCCTGTTTTGCGGCCTCTTGCTTGTGTGGGTTCTTCGCCTGTGCCGGGGTTAATCCATGGACCACCGCGCGATCTTGATCCGGTCGAATCTACACGGTATGACGGGTGTTATTTCACGAAGGAAATAACAGCCGGGGGTATTATTTCACCAAGGAAATAATAGCCCTAAGTAATCGAAATCGACCAAGCGAAATCGATACTCTTCTTGGGATCAAAAAACCAAGTTTTGATCCGGAGGATGACCGTGTGGATCTCAAATCTGATCTCTCTCGAACTCCTGCCTTATTTGGTGTGGATGAACGCCAAGAACCAGATCTGAAAAGTCCAAAACTCCGAGATTCCAAAGCTTCAACCTATTTTAGTCTTGAGCCTTTAATCCAGCAGAGTTTCGCCTCCAAAAAATCCCACCTCCAAAACAATGAGCCTAGGGGTCTATTTATAGGCTCCTCAAATCAGATCTGGGCTCAGATCTGGGCCTAGATCTGGTGGCTCGTCCAGGTGGCTCGGTCACCAAGCCACCCAAAGGGTGGCTCGGTCGGCCACCTAGGTGGCTCGGCCGGCCACCTAGGTGGCTCGGCCACCGAGCCACCACTTGGTGGCTCGGCCACCGAGCCACCCAGAAGCGCCTCGGTTTCAGCCGAGCCCCCTAGGGGTTTGGTGTTTTGCCGTTTTTTTTGGTTTTGCGGTTTATCCGAACTTCATTGTTGATCTGGACTCTGATTTGGCAGTAAATCCGTTTCGGTGTTCGAGTTTGAGTCCGGATCCGATCTTGATTTGATCTTGATTCGTTTGAATCCTCTCCCGATCTTGTTTGATGTAGTGGTCTCTACGGTTGGATGACTCATTAGCTAGATTGGGCACACGATTGGATGTATTCCGTTGTTTGCGTGCGGTTCGTTAACCTCGTCGCCTCGTTAATCCACTTCGTCGCGTCTCACTTGGCGTCGGTGTTGTGGTCTAACGATCATGCTTGGATATATCGCCCAATGGTTCGTTGGTTTGTCGAATCACCGTACTGAGCTGTGTTAAGGGACCTATAAGCAGTTTTATACGCCTACAGCCGTCCAACTCCAATAGCCCCCGCACCACCACCGACGACCAGCCTTCCCTATCCTCCGATGATCGCAGCCACCCGCAACTCCCTGCACCCCAAGATCTTCGTCACCAGCCCAGCTCCGCCTCTAGCTCCTCCTCGAGCTCCGTTCGAAGCTCCGATCATCTCCTCCTTCCCATGTCGTTGAGCTCCGCCGCCACCGTCATAGCCGTCCCCAACAGTCGCACCGTTCAGATCCGCTGATCCACCCATTTCAGACCCGTTGTACCGAGTCCGCATCGGCTCGCCGCTCGTCATCAGGCCCCCTTGGCCTCGTAGGCAAGATCCCGTTTCCCCTTGGCTTGTTATTCCATTATTTATATCCATTATTAGTTGATTGCGTAGATTAGACTGTGATGTGATTAGCTATAGTATATTTTGAATTAATTGCGTGGGTTATTTGGTGAATAATATTGATTTATATCATAGTTGTGTGATAAATAGTATTTTCAAAATAATAGTAATGAAGTGAAAGAAATTATTTGATCACGGAATTGATTTAGAGAATTTATAATAATTAAAAAGAATTTATTTTGAGAAAAGATTATTTTAGAATAATTATTATGAATTAAAAGAATTTATTTCGGCAGTGGAATCATTTTTGGATAATTATATTAATTAAAAGAATTTGTTTGAGAACAAAAAAATTATAATAATTTAAAAGGAATTATTTTCGGGAAAAGAATTATATTTTTGATAATTATGATGATTTAAAGGAATTTATTTGCAAAAATAATTATCTATTTTGGAGTTAAGTAATTTATGATTTTGTATGAATAGTTTAGAAGGCTGGATAACAAGATATTGATGAAACTGGACTGCATGTATGTTTTTACTGTTTACGATCATATTTCATGTTTTGCATTTATTTAATGTATTTGACATGTCTGTTATGTATTATCCATGTTGTGTTTGAGAACCCTTAGCAGTTCATGACTTAGTGGCCTCGTGCGTCATGAACAGACTTAGTAACATGTGTGAGTGTGTTGACTGAGTTTAGGTGGTGAACCTGAGTTTCAATGTGGATTATGGTTGACTTAGTAAATACAAGAGAGTTAGGATGGGGAAGTCCATGTTTATGTGATCGGATAAGACTATTGATGTATCTTCCAGGCTCGCACCAGTGAATTCGTGTAGTCACTGGGGTTGGTTTGTTAGGCTAAAGTGAATTCGTGTAGTCACTTTAGTCAGTGAATTTGTGTAGTCACATGAGTTCTGCTTGAGTTCGGACCAAGCCAAAATCGGATTGCGTGCAGTCCTCTGACCGATTCGTGTAGCGGTATTGGATGCGCGTAGAGGATTTGTGAACAGTCAGTTATCCGGTGATATGATTATTGACTTTATGTGAGATATGGACCAGTGAGTTTTAGGATGGCTAGTTACATAATCTCATTGCTTGGCTAGGTATGGATTACTGTGAGATGTAGGACAGTTGTGTTTCTTTCATACATAGATCGGGGTTAATATTTAATTATCTACAGTTTGAGACATATGGTATATACATGAGGGTTTCCTTGTTTGGATTATTTCGTTCGACGTACTACGTCTCTTGTTGTAGATTTTTAGGTATTAATTCCATCTACTGTATGCCCTTGTCACTTGGATGATTAGACTGATCGCTAGCTACATGATCTCGTTACCTGATCGATTCTGGATGCTTTATGTTATCATGATTTAGTAGTGTTCTCATGTTGATTTGTGGATTTCAGTTGTACGTTCTTTTGTTGTTTCTATTATCATATCGTTTTTCGCATTGGATTTCTGTTCGTTCTATTTTCTTTGTGGGGTCGGGTCTTACCGTGTGCCATACACGCTGACGTACACCTGTTTTCTCTAGTGTACGTCAGACTTAGAGGAAGAGCAGGTTCAGCTAGGAGATCATCAGGAGCCAGAGGATTCTCAACAGAAGTGCCTTGTAGATGAAACAGAAGAACAAGTTGAAGCTTAGTTATTCCTTTCAGTTTATTTTCGTAGCATTTCCTTTTCACCTGATCATTGTATTTTATATTCTCCGGTATTCTTTTGTTCAGATAGTTTTGTATAAGGGCATGTTGACCCGAATATTATGTCTCAGATGTTATCCCATTTGTGATATGATATTTTTATTCTGAGTTTGTCTATTATATTCTTGCTGATTGTGATCGGGGACCTGTGACTTCGTATTGTATTTATTTCCAGACGCTTAGCGTATTGGATTGAGAAGAAAAGAAAAGAAAAAAAATAATAGTGTATATTTCTTCTCAATCTAATACGTCGCGGGCTTGTTTACGTTCCGATTCCTGGGTATTTTGGGAAGCGGGGCGTGACAGATGGGCCTCGACAAGTCAAGTTTATAGCCTTACCGGGGTCCTCTCATTGTGTTCACAGGGCACTCACTCCAACAAGGACTAATCACTCTCCGCTTGTAATCGGTGAATACATTTTCCAGTCTATAGTTCAAACTCAGCTCATTGTGATGGACCTAAAGTCTTGTCTACAAAGTTATTCTCAGTATGACTTTCTTGAACAACTTACAGGTGGTCTCATCCATATATCATTAGATGATAAAGTTCCTGAGACTGGAAGGAGTCTAATTCATGAGAAGCAAACAACGGGAAGGTAGATCATGCTATCTGCTCTTGATGAAGGAAAAAGGAGCTTTAGAGAGCTTGCAAATAGAGAAGACTCACCTTCAAATACAGAAAGATGTAGAACAAGAGTGGATGACACCCATAGAGGAATTGTAGAAAGTACCAATCGACATTGATGGATCAAAGAAGGTTAAAATCAGGGCAGGTTTTATTAAACTCTAACAAGAAGATGTGATCGCGTTCCAACGCGACAATGCAGATATGTTTGTTTGGGACCCGAAGAAATGATGGGAACTTCCCCTAAAGTGATAAACCACGAACTCTCGGTCGACCAACATTGCATACCAATTTGATAAAAGAAGAGACATCTTGACCCCAAAAGGTAGAAGGCGGCCGCAGAAGAAGTCGACCGATTGCTCAAGGCCCGCTTCATCTAAAGTTAAATATCTGGAGTAGCTATCCAACATGGTGCTAGTCAAGAAGTCCACTAACAAGTCGGGAATGTGCATCGACTTCACAGACCTAAATAAGGCTTGCTCTTAGGATGGCTATCTCCTTCCGAGGACCGATCAATTGGTTAGCAAGAGTACTAGCAATGAACTACTTAGTTTATGGACGCGTTCTCTGGATACAACCAGATTATGATCGCAGAGCATTCATCACAGGCCAAGTGACCAACTACTACAAGGTGATGCCCTTCGGTCTCAAGAATGTAGGGGCCAATTATCATTGACTGGTCAACAAAATATTCAAACACTAGATTGGTCGCAATATGGAGGCATATATGGATGACATCATGGAGAAGTCAAAGCAAGCAGCCTTTCACATTTTGGACCTTGAATAAACTTTCTCTGCCCTTCGACACTTCCGCATGAAGTTCAACTCAGCCAAATGTGCCTTCGCTATGCAATGGGGGCAAATTCCTTGGGTTTATGATCACTCAATGGGGCATTAAGATCAACCCCGACAAGATAGCTGCGATAGAACTAATTGAAAGTACCCTAGAGGGGGTGAATAGGGTTATTGCTAATCTTATTAGATATTAATACCAATTTAACTTATTAACAAAATATTCTTGCAAGATAAAATATACAATGCAATATATGCAAGAATATAAACACAAGAGAAAATAAACAAGAAACAATATAAACAAATAGTGGACACAAAGAGCAATACAAACACAATAATATGATTACGGAGTTTGGACCTTCCGTCCTATGTCTCCGCTCCCCACTCCCGGGAAGAACTCTACTATCGACACACCCGGTTTAGAAGCCGAAATTTCTCTACATACTCGGTTTTCTAGCTCACCCGAAAACTCTACAAATCTCTCACAATATACATGCACAAACTACAACCTCAGTTGTTGGTCCTCACGTATCGCCTCCCTCAAGTGCTCAGCTTTACTACCTCTCTCTAGGCTTTACTACCAATGTTACTCCTCTTAGTATCGACTACGTTCTCACCACACACTCCTCTTGGTGTAAATGTGTATTACAAGGTGATTCTCACAAATGAAGCTCAAGTACAATGATTTATTCTCTAACAATGAATGAGAACACTATGAAGCTCACTCGTACTAAATCACTCACCATAACCCAACAATATATTGTATGAATAATATTAAAAGCTCAATTGAGGTGTGAGTGATAAATGAGAACAATAAAATTCTAACTCAAATAAAACTAACTAAGATATGAATATGAAAGTCAAAAGATAAATAACCTAGATAAAAGAGTTAGAAATCTTCTCTATAAACACAAGGAGCTGTAGATAGATGATGAGGATGAATTCCTCGGTTGAAATCAAAAGCTTCCTCCTTGTGAAAAACTCCTTTTTTGAAACAAACTTAAAACAATGCTTAAACACAGACTAAACTCTTTCAAAACTTGATTAAACAAATTTCTTGATAGCCTTGAGAGTTGAATGCACTGGGGTATTTATAAGTACTCAAGATATCAGCCAAAACCCAGAGAAAAAGACAAAACAGCTAAAAAATAAAAATCTGGAAACTGCACAAAAGTAGTCATTAGAAGGCTTATCAGTCCACTAACGGGTTTTATTAGTCGACTGATGAGCTAATCGTTATAGGCAATCGGTAGCTTATCAGTCGACTAATGACCTTTTATCAGTCGACTAATGGATCATTAGTCTAATGATGGATCATCAGTCGACTGGTCAGTCGACCAAAATGAAACAGAGACTTTTGATGATTGCAGGCACTTTCATCAGCAGACACATCAGTCGACTGATAACAGGTTATCAGCCTGAATCGATTTTGAAATTGAGTTTCAAGGCTCTGTAAAAAATAGTAAATAAATTATAAAAAAATGTGAAACTTTGTAAACGGTTTATAAACATTTTGACAAACTTGTTTGAAAAGGAATTTTACAAAAAGGTCCTCATATTTATGAAAGCTCAACGTTTATTAAAAAATATACATAATACATGTTTTTGATGAATCTTGAAAATGAAGTTTGACATGTAAGAACATGTGGAAACTTTATAAAATGTTTTTATAAATGTTATAAAACATGAATGTAATGTAAACAAGATTAATAAACCAATATTGCATTGTTTTCTCAAATAAACTTATTTTGTAATAAAATCAAAATTGTTTGTGTGTATATATATATTGAGCTTGAAATATATTCACACAATATACGCTACAAAATAACTAATTATACCAAAGCTTGATAGATTGTCAATATGCTCGTCTTGGTAAACTTGCAGATGAAGCTTGAACTTGGATCTTGATGTGAATGCATAGCTTCACTCCACAATCTCCTTCCATCCTCCAATGTATATGATCGTGAAAGCTCTAGTCCATCCATCCTCCAACATATGTTTGTCTTGAATACCTAATAAGAAAATATAAATACTAGACAAACAATATTAGGAATTGTTTGTAATCATCAAAACAAGATTAGAAGATGTAGGCTCATAACATGAGACCTAACACAAATGTATGAGCCTCACACACTGAAGGACGTCTAAAAGTTAAATGACAAAGTAGTTGCATTGGGTCGCTTCCTTTCAAAATCTGCTAAAAGAAACCTCACATTCTTCAAAACTTTTTGGGGAAGCAAGGAGTTGAAGGAAGGTATGTTGGCCTTCTTGTTTTGATGATGTTTAACAAACAATTTACCACTAATGTTGTTTGTCTAGTATTTGTGTTTTCTTATTCATTATAGACAAACAACGTAGTTGGAGGATGGATGGAATTGTGCTTCAACGATGATATCCAATGGAGGTTGGCGGAATGTCGGGTTGAAGCCTATACAATTCAAGTTAAAGATCAAGTTCAAGCTTCATCCACACGTGTACCAAGTTAAGCTACAATGAAGATCAAGATTGCTTGGGTAATATAGTTTAGGAGTTTATATTATGTGTGTTAGATACTTTAAGCTCAATATTATACACACACATTATATTGGTTTTCATGTATATATATAGTTTCATATATACATATATGTTAGGTTTCCATGTATACATATAGGTATATATATATACATAGTTTTGAGTTTTCATGTTCATAAATATGAGATTACACATTTCATATTTATTATTGTGTTTTGGTTTAGCTATATAGATATGAAACAAATTTACATTCATATATATAATCATATGTTTCATACTCTATTGTGTTTTTGAAAACATTGCATAGAATATGCAATTTTGTGAAAATATTGTACTCTTAGTTTGTAGACTTCAATATCAGTTTATACATGTTTTACTAAGTCTATAAAAACATTTCACAAAGTTTCAAAAGTTAGTTTATGTCAAAACATCAAAATTCAAGTATCTCATATTTTCATGTTTTGGACTATTTTGTAAAATGATGATATTTTTCATTTGGGAGGTCCTTTTTGATAACCAGTCGCTGTAGCATGTTTATTATCATGTCTACAATCATTTCCCAAAGTTTTACATTTTTTGGAATTTATTTGATATTTTTAAACAGCATTTCAAAATCAGATAAACAGTTTCTCAGAATCTGTCATATCAGTTTTCGGTCGACCGCACCGGTCGACCGAACCTGAGGTCAAATGTTTACTGGGCGACAGAGAGCTGTCGGTCGACCGGTCCGGTCGACCGATGAAAATTTCCGGTCGACCGACGAATTTTCCGGTCGACCGACGATGTCTTTTTCTACTTCCAACGGCTCTTTTTATTACCGTTGCTTTGGGCTGTTTTGTCATTTGGCTTGGGGGTTTTGGCTGAGCTTTGAGTGGGTATATATACCCCATTGCTGATGTCTTTTCAAGGTTGATTAAGAAGTTTTTAAACAAGGTTTTAAACAAGGGTTTAAGCTCGTTTAGTTTGGTTTAAGTTTGTTTTGGGTTTGCTGTTACAAAGAGGAGCTTTTCATCAGCTATTGAAGAATTCATCTTCAACACTTCATCATCCTCTCTTTGTATTTATAGAGAAGTTTCCTTAACTCTATTTCCTAGCATTTCTACTATTGTATTTCATATCAATCTTATTGCTAGTTCTTATTAAATTAAGTTTTTATTTATATCTCCTTGTTTACACACACAACCATTGAGCTTATTGTATTTGCATACATTATATAATTAGGTTATGGGATTGTGTGACATTGAGTTGAGCCTAATTGAGTTCTCACCTTGTTAGAGAGAACAATCATTTATGATATTTGTGCTTATTATGAGATCACTTTGTAATACACTTATACACCGAGTGAGAAGTGTGTGGTGAGAGTCGGGGATCGTCCCAAGAGGAGTAGCGTCGGTTGACGTGCCTAGGGAGAGGTTGTAACCGAGCACTTGAGGGAGATACGGCTAGGTCCAACACTTAGTGGGTGTAGAGTGTGATTACAAGAGTGTGAGTTGTAGAGTTTTCGGTTAGCTAGAAAACCGAGTGTGTAGAAGAAGTTCCGGCTTCTAAACCGGATTGTGTTAGTGGATTTCTCCCCGGGAGTGGGGAGCGGAGACGTAGGACGGAAGGTCCGAACTCCGTGATCATATCTTGTGTTTGAGTGTGCTTTGGCGTTTATTCATACTTGTGTTTATATCTCTTATCGCCATTGTCATTAGCTCATTATTTATATGATCCACTATCTTGTTTCATATTGTTTACCCTTGTGTTAGTTTATATATCCTTGCATATATTTCTATCATATAGCATATCTCATTGCTAGGATATATCACCTTGTGTATATTGCATATTCTTGCACATAACTCTTTGTATATCTATCTTGCAAGAATATATTAGTTAATTAGTTTTAATTGGCATAAAATCGGATTAGATTAGCATAAGACCCTAATCACCCCCCTCTAGGGTCTAACAAGGTATTGGTTGGACAGCAGAGTACAGTGAGGCCCTCAGTGACCTTAAGAGATTTAAACACCAAGCCTCTGTTAAGCCGCTCAGAGAAGGTGAAACCTTATATCTCTACTTGGTAATCTCACAAGAGGCAACAAGCTTTGTCCTGATTCAAGAAGAAGATAATGCACAAAGGCCCATATATTATGTCTGCCGGATTCTGAAGGTGGCCGAACTCAGCTACGCCCTCATCGAGAAGCCCTCATTTACCTCATAATTATGGCTAGGAGGCTTCACCCCTATTTTCAAGCTCACACTATACTGGTGCAAATAAACCTGCCCTTGAAGAAAGTACTTGGTAGCTCTACCACTTCTGGAAGGATGAACAAATGGTCAATCAAGCTCAATGAATATGACAAACAATTTGAGCCCAGAATGACCATAAAAGTCAGGCTTTAGTTGACTTCCTGATAGAGTTGTGCACAATAGACGCTGACCTATCTCTCCTCCTACCAGTCCCTCTTCCAGATGTTGCAGTTCACAATGCAACCAAGGCACTTTTATCTCATAAGCACAATGCTCCCAAGCACTATTTTCCCGAGTTCTCTTTGTGGTGGTTACTTAAGGTGGATGGATCCTCTGGAGAAGGAGGTAGTGGATGTCACGCCCCGCTTCCCAAAATACCCGAAAATCGAAACGTGAACAAGCCCGCGACGTATTAGATCAAGGAGAACAAAAATAAATGTTTCTCCTCAACCTAATACGCTAAGCGTCTGGAAATAAATACAATACGAAGTCACAGGTCCCCGATCATAATCAGCAAGAATATAATGAACAACACAGAATAAAATAACACATATTACAAAAGTAGATCATCCGAGACATAAAATATTCGGGTCAACATGCCCTTATACAAAACTGAACAAATGAATACTGAAGAGGTACAAAGATACATCGATCAACGAAAATAGAAAGAACTACAAAAGTAAACAATGACCAGCATATAACAAAAGAGACGACTAGACTTCGGCTTCTTCTTCTGCTCTGTCTGCAAGACACTTCTGTTGAGAATTCTCTAGCTCCTGACGATCTCCCAGATGAACATGTTCTTCTCCAAAGTCTGATGTACACCAGAGAAAACAGGTGTACGTCAGCGTGTATGGCACACGGCAAGACCCGACAAAAGAAAATAGAACAAACGAAAACCAAGACGAAAATCGATACAATAATAGAAATGACAAAAGGACGTACAACTAAAAATCCAACAAAATCAACATGCGAAAACACTATTAAAACATGATAAGCATAAAGCATCCAAAATCGATCAGGTAACGAGGTAATGCAGCTAGCGATCAGTCTAATCATCCAAGTAATAGGGCATACACTAGATGGAATTAATACTTAAAAATAAACAAGATGAGACGTAGTACGTCGAGCGAAATAATCCAAACAAGGAAACCCTCATGTATATACCATATGTCTCAAATTGTAGATAATTAAATATTAACCCTAATCTATGTATGAAAAGAACACAACCGACCTACATCTCACACAAGAATCCTAATCACCTTAAGTAACCAGGTCATGTAACTAGTCATCCTATAACAGGTTACCGGTTCATAACTCACATAGAGTTAACGCTCATATCATCGGATAACTGACTGTCGCAAATCACAAATATCCCAACTCCTCAGACCCACCCCAGTGACTACACGAATTCACCGGCGCGAGCC
>BQKN01067072.1:0-11722 GCA_022839385.1 Asparagus kiusianus | reverse complement strand
AGAAGATTAATGGAATCATCAATGAAGACAACTTTTGCGGAAAACAACTAACCCCACTTTACATGAATTCACAAATAAATTGAAATTAACAAATCATACACCCCACTTTATAGGTTAAATATATAACCATTTATAAAATAACCATTACTTAGCATAAACATTCTCTATCTTCCAGACAAATTAAACCACAAGCTACCATTAACCATCTTACATATTTCATAAAGCTATCAAGCAAATAGGAGAACCAAGGAAATCAATTTAAAGGAAGATTAGGTCAGATTCTGCATGTAAACAATACTAGGAAAACTTGTAATCGAACCAAACTCTCCAATTTCAGGTGTAATAAATTTACTTTTTTTTTCACCAGTTTTTTTCTAGTATACAAACAATTAAGCAAATGATTCATAATGACATTTTCTGAACTTGTAGCATCACAATAAAGATTAAAAGCCTTAAATTTCAACCTTCAACAAGCTGTTAAATGATCAAAAACATCAATCAACCAACTAGATTCTTATGAACATAATTGATTGTATGGCAAAAATTTGGAAAGGGGTTCGATATTGCGAAATTAACATACCTCTCTTTTCTTTGCCTCCCGTCACTTGAGATCACAATCAGCTGCAATTTCCTCTCTTGTTTCCCTTTAAAATTCCTATTAATAGCTCGGGAGAAGAAGGGGGAAAAGAATTAGAGGGAAAATTTGGAGGGAAAGAAGTAGAGGGAATCGATTTTGGGGAAGATCAGGTTTGATTCGAATCTTACCTTATAACGGAATTGATCGCTGGCCTCCCCAATTTCCGCTGCCAAATCGCGGATTGCATACGCCCTGCCTATTTTCAACTGATAAATTGTTATTTCCGTCGGCTGCCCTCGCTTGAGAGATCGGGACAATCGTTGTTCCGCCAAAAAGAGGGGAATTGTTATCCCGTATAATCACGCGTTAAGTGAGGTAAATGGGTCACGTGAGGGATAACTATCACTTGGGTATTTTTTGATGTTTGGCAGACTAATGGTTCCTAATAGTATAAAATTTGTTATCCCCTAAATTTGGGAGTAGCCAAGGGGAAGGGAACTCCCTTCCCTTCACCTTCTCTCATTTTCTTAGGGCTTGTTTGGATTTGGAGGGGGTGAAGGGAAGTTAGGGGAATCTAGGGGAAGTTAAGGGAAGGGAAGGGAAGAGAATTTCTAAAACTTGTTTGGGAAATTAGTAAGGTGAATCAAGGGGAAGTTATTTCACCCCGTTTGGAAAGTGTAATAATGAGAAGGGAAGGGAAGGGAATGTATATAAATTGACATAAACACCCTCACATATTGTTAAGTTATATTGTTGTTAGAATTTAGCTAGGGGTAAATATGTCTTTTTACATTTGTTGTATTCCTCCTCTTTACCTTCACCCCCATTACACCCCAAATTGGGGGGGAAGAAATCCTAGTGTTTTCTCACCTCCTTTCACCTCCCCTCACCCCTATTAACTTGCTATATTTACTTCCCAAACAAGGTTAAAAGTTACCCTCCCTTCCCCTCACCCCCGTTACCCTCAATCCAAACAGGGTCTAAGTAAACTCCCAAACACACCATTAGTCTTCGACCCTCGACTCCTAAACTCTTCTCTCTATTACACAACATCGCTCTCCTCTCTCCCTCTTCAACGTCCACTCTCTCCTCACCAATAGCCATAGCTGACGACCAAATCAAGTCCCATTTGAACTCTGGCAACATCAACGCAGCCATCTCTCTCCTCAAAACCCCAAGCTTCGATCCCCCTTCAACCCTCTTCTTCAATCGAGTCCTCTCATCTCTAACCAAATCCCGGCGCTTCGACTGCGCAATCTCTCTCTACAACTCAATGCGCTGCAGCGGTGTGTCCCCTGATGTAGTAACCTTGAACATTATCCTCGACTGCTACTGCGAGTCTGGACGCGTGCACGTTGCACGCCAACTGTTTGATGAAATGCCGAGGCGGGAGTTATCGCCCACTACTGTCTCCTGCAATACATTGATTAAAGGGTATTGTAGGAAAGGGTTGATAGAGGATGCATTTGGGGTTTTGAGTGTGATGAAGGAGAATGGGCCGAGCCCGGATAGCCGGACTTATTCTACTCTGATTGATTTTCTATGTGGGTCTTCGAGGTCGGAGATGGGCTTGTGTTTGATTACTGAAATGTTACGCATTGGGTTGGTTCCGAGTGTGATTGCGTACAATTGTGTGTTGGCTGGGTTGTGTAATGAGGGTAGGATGAGACTGGCTCAAATTCTTTATGTTAGGATGGTGAAATCGGGTGTCTGGGCCAATTTGATGATGTATACGGGGTTGATGAGTGGGTTTGTTAAGGAGAAGATGATGGATGATGCGAAAAAGATTTTTGATGAGATGTTAGAGAAGGAGTTGGCTCCCAATGTTGTTACATATACAACTTCAGTTCACGGGTTTTGCTTTAATGGGCATATTGAAGAAGCAGTGAAAGTGGTCGAAGAAATGGTCGAACGTGGTCTAAGGCCGAATGAAGTTACGTACACTGCATTGATGGGTGGGCTTTGTGAGAAAGGGAGAGTGCGAGAAGCTATGGGCCTTTTAGATAGGATGGGAGTCTAGGGATTGAGCCCAAATGAGTTCACATATAGTAAGTTAATGGATGGTTCATGTAAGGAAGGGAGAATCGAGGAAGCTATTGATCTATTTGATAAAATGAAAGAAAAAGGACTGGGTACTAGTATTGTACCATATAATGTACTTATTTCTGGGTTTTGCAGAATAGGGGAGATGGAGGAGGCCATGAAGGTTTTGCAAAATATTACAGAAGAAGGAGCTAAGCCGGATGTAATTACTTATAATACCTTAATTAATGGGTTTTGTGGAACTGGAAACTTTAAAGCTGCGAAAGAGTTGCTGCTTGTTATGGAAAGGAACAGACTAAAGCCAAATGCTGTAACCTACAACACGCTTATGTATGCTTTTTGTAAAGTGGGAAAGCTTGATTGTGCTATGAATCTGGTGGAAGAAATGGCTGCTAGAGGAATAGAAGGTGATAAATACAGTTACAGTATACTTAACAGAGATAGTGGACAATGAGGTACCAATATGTTGTGAATTTTTCAGCTGTGACCTGATAGAAGGTCGGTCTAGGAGGACTCGGTTCGAATTTTGGTACTTATTGTTCTATTCTCCTGAGTTCTTATGAAGCACACCAGTTTGAGGAACGGTTACCGTTGAATGAATTTACTCTCATGGACTCGATTAGCAGGTCACTTATAGATGTGATTTCATGGTCTTCTGTACTTGCCTCCTGATCTACAGCAAAGGATTGAAATGCTTTTTTGAGAGAAGCTATTGTCAAGTCAATTATTCCATATGTTTTCTCTCAGACCTCCAAGAAAGACACCTCTTATCCGTGGAATGAGATGATCGTTACAGTGCTGTTTGCAAGATGTCTATATAGTTTCAGCCATGTGGCAACTCTCCTGGTAATCATTCCACTGTTACATGTTAGACCAAAGTTGAAGTGAGGTTCATGAGCGATATCTAATTATCTATTTTATGTTATTTTCTTCAGATCATTCTGAAGAGTTGAAGAGCAGAATCTCCATGTCAGCATGCACAATCCCGCTTCCAATTGCCAAAAGACCGGTAAGTTCTCTATAATTGGATACAATCTTTATATCTGTTCTCTAACTGTCAACTCATTGCTTCATAAAAATTTGACTTATTTGAATTTCTTGTCAGTTCTGTATGGTCAATAGTTGTATTATGATTTACAAAGACAACTGTATTACACCAGAGGTATATGTATTATGATTTACAAAGACGGCCGTAGTTCACCAAAGGTATATGTTTCTGCATTTACCAATCCCATTTGCATGCATATGTCGATACATGAATACATACTTTAGATGACTTGATATTCTCTAAGAATAACTGATGTTTACATAGTGGTATAATGAATGTAAGCCATGGTGGTACTGCATTTTGTTAAAGAGTCTCGATAGGGAGTCTAAAGTAATCAGATATAGGATCTTTCACAAGCTTGATGTCAAGTACATATTGTAGATATGATAAAATTGATAAGGATATAGGTTCAATGAATAACTCTGGGAGAATGAATGGAACAGAGTTCCCGCTTTAACAGATATTATATAAATTATGATATAATAAAGGTTTTAAACAACCAGGTTTACAAAGCACAAAACCTCACTAAAGTTACCACCGAATCAAAGAATTTCAAATATTTAGAATAAAAGACTAACAGAGTAAAAGAAATCACTCTCAATTACATGGGGAATAGCTGATTACGGAAAGCCACTTGAAGCAGCAAAAACCAGTATTGCTCTGAAGCTCCTGCGAGTATTCAGTCCGTACTTTGCGGAGAACCACTAATTACACCATGCGTGTCATAATTTTTTTTATGGCTTTAATGATCTTTCCATAATGCTCTTTTGAGTACAAAGTGCTAAAAATAAGTAGCAAAATATCCAAGTAGAGTATCAACAGGTACCAATATTGATTGGTCATATCATATTGAATTTTAGGCATGCCGATCTGGTCCTATCGAGACCAATCAATATTAGCTAATAATGACTAATACAAAAGGATGTCTAAAGTTTGGAAATACTAAAAATAAAGTTTCTAGTTTTCTGTTGGGGAATAGAAAAAGAAAAAGAAAAAAGAAAAGAAGAAGAAAGAAATGGCTATAAAGTTTGCTGAGTGGAGTCTGATTGTAATTGTCAAAAGAATCATCTTTTAACAGACAACTTCAAAGTCACCTTAGCTACCATAGTTGAAAGCAGCTGTTTTTCAGATATATAATATGGCAACCCATATCAATAAGAAAAATAGTTAATAATACAATTGACTGGTTGATTATTAATCTCTTTGTGTTATATTGTCTGATCGAAATAATAAAACAGACAATAATACTTTAACCTTTTTATCTTAATAAACTGCATTGATATATTGATTTTAACCCACAACGTTTGTTTCCAACTCTTAAATTTAGTTCCTCTAACCATTACACTAAAACTCCAAAGTTATGGTGAGGGTCAATGATTATAGTTTTATATTAATTCTAACATGCCCCACAGGTCGAGCACCCTTTTTTATAGGTCGAAACCTGGACTTACGTAGCGGTGTCAATTTTTAGAAAATCCGTATTTAATTCGTGGCTGGTTGGATTTGAATCTAAGTTGCTCTGATACCATCTTAAATTTAGTTCCTCTAACCATTATACCAAATTTCCGAAGTTATGATGATGATCAATGGTTATAGTTTTATATTAATTCTAACACCAACCAAATAGTTATACTATAGAACTTTTGACTCCTATGATGGTTTTTAGCTCTTTACGAAAATAGTTGACAAAAAGAAATTGTAGATTTGATTTACTGAAAATTTTAGTTTTTGTGATATTGGTGTAGACTTATATCATAATAAAGTTCAGCATTGGATCCATTATTGAATTGTAGAAGGTTTGACATCTTGGGATCAGTCTCAATACCTTGTCACTGTTGGTATCACTATAAGTACTTCAGGAGTTTTTTAATCGAATGACTAGACTGGTGGCAACAACGGCTTAAAGTACCCTATGCATATGCTTCATTACAGAATTAGTGGTTTAAGTCATAACCAGGGCCGGATCTGAGATTTTAGGGGCCCTGTGCAAAAAGTAAACACAGGGCCTTTCTCTATATACAAAATATCAATAAATTCCAATTCGAATCCCTAAAATGCTAAGGAACAAAATGTTACTGATCAGACATTAAAATATTACCTGATTTTTTGCATCTGTATAGTCTTTAACATACTTTTGAAGTACTATTGTCCATTCTTCATCTCTTTGGTCACCTGAATATTACTGATAAGATAAATGCATGTAATCCCACATTAATAAAGCTTTCCAATAGAGCAAATAGTCCACAATAAGAAATACTTGCATATTATGTTTCTCTTGTATCTGTGCTTACCTTCATAAGAGATATCGAAGCCTTTAGCATATAAAGTATCATCGAAAAATTGTCCTCCTTGCATTTTTAGCTACAAAATCACTAATTAAGCCATTAACATCAATTTTATCAATAAAATTATTTTCAATAGATATCAAAGCTACTCCATTTAGTCTTTCTTGTGACATGGTCGATCTCAAATAAGATTTTAATAATTTTAATTTTGAAAAACTTCTTTCTGCAGATGCGACTGTAACAGGTATAGTCAATAATATTCTATAAGCAATACATGCATTTGGAAAACAATTTCGTATTTTTAAGAAATTCAGTATATCAATAGCCATCTTTGTTTCTTTTGGTAAAATATTTCGTAAGATTTTTAGTTCTCCATATAAATCTTTCCCATCAAGATCAGAAAATGTTTTATATTTTAGAAAAATTTCAAGATTATCACAACATGCTTTCAAATTATTATCATCTAATGAGTTTAACTTTTCTGAACCAAACAAAAATCCAAAAATATCTTCATATGCTTTATATTGCTCAAACCTTTTCTTTAGTGAATCAATAGTTTGATCTACAATATACAAAAAATAATTGATTCTAAAAGATTCTTCAGCTGATTGTGTTGTCTCCTCATTAACATTCTCATCAAATTGTCTTTTTCTACGGATTTGACGTTTTACTTGAAATACAGAATCAATTTTCGTTTCAGTAGCAATTTCTTTAGCAATTGTCATAGCTTGTGTGAACCCAACTTCTCTATATTCCTCAAAAAACCTAATCAATCCTTTTACTTGATCTATAGCAATATCAATAAGCAT
Organism: Asparagus kiusianus; assembly: GCA_022839385.1. Lineage (NCBI taxonomy): Eukaryota > Viridiplantae > Streptophyta > Magnoliopsida > Asparagales > Asparagaceae > Asparagus > Asparagus kiusianus. The sequence goes on along the minus strand of BQKN01067072.1, from coordinate 4,960 downwards.
GTCTTTAGATTGTAAGTATTTGCTAATTAAGTTAACAGCAAACAATATATCATACCAAATAATCATACTTAATAAAAATTTAAAATTTCCAATTCCATGTGTCGCTAAAGAATCTGCTTCACTTCTTATTTTGGAGTCATTATCAGTTTCTGCTAACTGAAGTAGTGCTTTTCTTATTTCAAGCGTTTGGAATCTAATTGCTTTAACGCTTTCAATATGGCTTTCCCAACGTGTAGTCGACAATGGCTTCACAGTTAAACCTTTTACATTATTTATCAAAATTTGCCATCGCTTTGTTGAGTGAGAAAATAATGTATAAATGTGTTGTATCACTCCAAAAAAGTCTTTTGCTTTACCACAACTATTTGCTATGTCACAAAGTGTTAAATTAAGACTATGACAACCACAAGGCGTGTATAATGCTCTAGGATTTATTTCAAGTACTTTTTTTTGTACACCTTGGTGTCTCCCTTTCATATTAGACCCATTATCATACCCTTGACCTCGTGCATTATCAATATCAAGATTAAGAGTTTTTAGCACATTTTGCAATTCTTCAAAAAGCCATTGTCCAAATGTATCATTTACTTTTAAAAATTCTATAAAAAATTCTTCTATTTTTATCGGGCTTGTAGAAATATCGACACATCGTAATATTAAAGTCATTTGTTCTTGGTGACTTACATCCAGAGTACAATCAAGTATTACTGAAAAATATTTAGCTTCTTTAATTTTTTGAACTATTGCACATTTGATTTTAGAAGCTAACATACTTATCAATTCATTTTGAATGCTATGACCAAGATAATGATAATGAATTTCACCATGGTCAATACATCGAACATGTTCTTGCATTATAGGATTCCATTCTGCAATCATTTCAATTAGGACTAAAAAATTTTCATTATTATTTTGATAAATTCTCTCATTTGTGCCTCGAAATGCCAAGTTATGTTTAGCAAGATATTTAACAACAGAAATTATTCTTTCCTTCTCTTTATTAATTTGCTCTTGAATATTTTTATCGATTGTTTTATTATTCTTTAATCTTATGCGTAAATCAAGCTAAGTACTCATGTTAATGATGTGCTCATTAGTTGTTTCATGTTCTTTAAGCCTAGCACTAAGATGCATCTAATCATTAAATCCTTCACTTATTAAAAACCTTTTCTTAAAACCATTTTTAAACAGTTTACAACAAAAACAAAATACTTTATCGATATCCTTTGAATAAACTAACCATTCCCTATCACATTTCTCTCCATTTGATAAATGCCTAGTGTAAAATACCAAAGAAAAACATCTTCCTAATTTATCTTTAGGATCTTTTTCGACTAATAGATCTCTTATAGGGCCATTTCCCACTAATATATCTCTAGATTTTGTGTCCAAATTATCCCAAGTTCTTGGATCATAAATATTTAAATTTATAAGCATGGACTGATTAGGTTGTTCATTGCCTAAAATATTTTCATTCTCATTTTCATTTTCATTGTCAATATCAATTTCATTCTGATTTAGATTCTCGTTTTTACTTTCATTTTCATTTCCATTCTGATTCTCATTTTCATTATCATTTTCATTCTGATTCTCATTTTCATTCTGATTCTCATTTTCATTATCATTTTCATTATGATTCTCATTTTCATTATGATTCTCATTTTCATTATGATTCAAATTTTCATTCGCATACTCATTCAGGCCCAAATCATTAATATTATCATTTTCAATTGAATTTTTAACTAAATCTTGTGTTTCTCTAACAATAAATTTATCAAGCGCTCCACTTTGAGTTTGGACAAATTGTTCAATTTTTTTCTTGCGTTTATCATATCCAGATGGATACTTTCTTGGAGGCATTTCTATAATAAAACAAAAAATATCACAATCAAATTGAAAGAAGTTAAAAGATTCGGAACAATACAACCTTTTGAATAGCTCCGGCTGAAGAATACAAAGCGGCAGCACGACACTACGGCAACGACAGCACCGAAAATGTAAGACCCACTTAGCCGCTTGGAGCTCCTGCAATACAAGAAATCAAATCTCAAATCAGCAACAAAACCCTAAAAATCACAAGTTCACAACAGAAAAAATTATAAAAAATAAAAAAAATGAGGAGGATGGGGACTGCGATTTTGGGGTTGGCGGCGATTTCGGGTCTGAGGCTGAGCGGAGCTGAGCCGCTGAGGGCGGAGAGGATGCCGATGGAGGCTGGCGGCGATTTGGGGCTGGCCTCGCCGCCTCGGCCTCGGGCGGTGCCGCGGTGGAGTCGAAGAGCCGGAGAGGAGGGGACTCAGTCACTCAGGCCCTCAGAGGCTGGCGGCGGCGAGTCGATGAGCCGACTGCCTGGGTTGGATTTGGGGGCTGGGAGCCTGGGAAGAGGAGAATGGGGACTGGATTTAGGGGCTGGCGGCGGCAGCGATCGCTGAGCCGACTGCCTGAGCCGCAGAGACTGGAGAGAAGAGGAGGAGGATGGGTGGCCGGTGGCGGTGGGGGATTGGATTTGGGTAATTGGGTGCTGGCGGCTAGGGTTTGAGTGAGAAATGAGAATCGTGAGAAATGAGAATAGGTGAAGAATTGGGGGTGAGGCTGATGTGTTTTTGAAAGAAGATTTTTGAATAGAGGGTTGAGATTAAGCTGGGTGTAAAATGGACGGTCCACATTTTAAAAGAAGATTTTTTCTTCACCTGGAGCAGCCCCAAAGCCGGCCCTGATAGTGAAACTTTGTTTGTAAGATTTGTATGTGTTTAGATAAATATCAAAAAAATTGGATCAAGAAATGTATACCCCTAAAGTGTTTATTAAAGCGAAATATCATTTTTTTAAGGAAAAAGCAAAATATCATACTTAGCACTACATGGGCTCTCTCTACTTCTCTTTAATACTCTCTTATTCTCCTCTTATAATTTTTTGATACTCTGTAATTCTCTAATTTCACTGGCTTCCTCCGTCGAGTATAAAGAGCAAAATCCAACTCTCAACATGAATCATACATCTACTCCTACTACCACCAATATTGATTTCAAATCTGGCGATGATCCAACATCTAGAGCTCCTAGAGGCCGAGATCCAATGTATGAAACTTCTTTGAGAAGATAGAAGTCATCAGGGATCAACATGGCAAACTTCTCACCCAAAAGGTCAAATATGCATTATGCAGCCATATCTTTGAAACTCACCATAAGAGCGACACTAACCACCTCAAACGTCATTTGAAAAAACACAATGGAGAGCAAGCAATGTCTTAAAGCGACATCTTTCAATCACTACTCTCTCAATTATCTTCCTCTAGTAGCCTCGTTTCATGGAACTACGACGTAATTAAAGCTAGAAAATACGTCTTCAGGTTTATTATTTTTAAAACATTCTTTTTAAATTAGTAGAAGATAATGAATTTGAAGATATGATTAGAGATGATTTTTATCCCGCATTTTAAAAATTCTCTTGTCAATCTTATTAACATGATATTTCAAAATATTATCGCAAGGAAAAAATGATTTTTTATTTTCGAAGCGTAACCTGTACTTCTAAAATTTAGACATTTAAAGCACAAACTGGTTATTTATGTATCATATATAGCACATTAGATTGATGATACTTGGCAAATATTTAAAAAAGTTGTTTCTTTTATTTCTTTTGAATATTCACACACCGGTGTAAATATTACAAATTTAATAATGGAAGAACTTTTAAGTTAGAAATTTTTAAAAAATATTTTCTCTTTCACTAGATAGTGTAAGTAATAATAATGTAGTTGTATATTATATCAAATCATCTTTGCTATTATCATGGCATGATGATATGTGTCATATTTTAAATTTAATTGTTCAAAGTGTATTTAGTAAAGTTAAACTAATGATAAAAAAAGTTAGGGTTATAGCTTATGTTCATCATGCTTCTGAACAAATATTTATAAGATGGAAATAATTCTGTAGAAGAAAAAAAAATATAAAATCTAAGTTAATCTTATGCAATGTTAAATGTAACAATAGAATATAAAAAAAATATAAATATTTTATTTCTTTCTATACTTCTAGTTCTAGCTCTGATAGTATGTATGGAATAACTGATGATAAGCGTGCAACTATAAGATCTATAAAAGAGATGTTACAAGTTTTTTTTAAATAAAGTACTATATTATTATCTAGTTGTTATTATTCAACTATTACTCGAGCTGCTTTACAAGTTTAAAATATTCAAACTTTTTAATACATATCACATGGATACTTATTTTTCAAGCATGCTTTTTGACATGGAAAGTAAATTTGATAAGTATTTTAGGCATATTCCTATTAATTTTGGTATATGGATTCTTATTAATTCATGCTTGAAGTATATTGGCCATCAAAGTTTGTTAAATTCATTCTATGAGAACATAGTAATATAATGGATAACGGTGAGACTATTACTGTTCTTACTCTTCATAATATTATTAAATATTATTGTCAAAGATTATTTGATGAGTATGCAAGCAGATATGGTTTAAGTATACCTCAACCTATAGGTTCTACAATCTCTAGACAGGGAAAATGTAAGCATTTTGACAGGCAATCAATGATAGAGAGGCTAACATTTGTGGCTAATAGTCGTGGATTAGGATCATCAACAAGAAACATTTCTACAATTGAACATTATTTAGCTGCACCTTTAGTTAAACCTCAAAATAATGTTGATTTTGACATTTCGTAATAGTGATGAGTGTATGGAACAGTTTCATATCATGTACTTTTCATCATGGTTCGTAACTTACCAACAGTGCAAATTTTAACCGTACCTTCTGAATCCCCCTTCAGCACACGAGGATGTTTGATCGACGACCACAGAACATCGCTGGATCTATCTACTGTAGAGGTGGTAATATGACTACAAGATTGATGGAGGTACGAGAAGTGAACTCAAGGTATCGACTGGATTGCTAATATTGAAGATAGACTTAATGAGTCGACAATATGAGATA
>BQKN01067071.1:54480-72363 GCA_022839385.1 Asparagus kiusianus | reverse complement strand
ACGTGGTAGGCCTCGTACAAGGAGAGATGAGCAAGAGGAGCCAGAGCCGCAGCAGGCTCCAACCGCGCAGTAGCAGGCCCCGCCAGAGCCGCAGCAGGCTCCGCAGTACCTTATAGACCTCATGGCACCTATAACAACCATGTTAGCAGCACTCAAGGAGCAGATGACGAATCATGTTCAGCCAGTTACACCACCATCGATGATTCCAGTCATTCCCATCTTGGAGGTGACCCCAAAGATCACAATAGGGATTACACCACCACCAGCTGTAGGACGAGCAACAGAGCAGGAGGCTTGGATCCGTTTAGTAGAGCGGTATCAGAAGATGAGGGCACCGGAGTTTCAGAGGTCATCAGATTCACTTGCAGCTCATAAATGGAAGGAGGATGTGAGTAACATACTAGACTTACTTGGTGTAAATTTAGTGCAAAGGCAGAGGCTAGCAGCTTACAGCCTTAAGGGTGATGCCGAAGGATGGTATCGACTTCAGTTTACCCCAGAGCACCGGATGAATCTCACTTGGGAGGATTTTATATACTTCTTTGATGAGCAATACATCTCTTCCGCGGCACGGGCCGGGAAGGAACTTGAGCTGTCCAGTTTAACGCAGGGAGACATGACCGTAGCTGATTACGAAAGCAAGTTTATGAGTCTACTTCACTTTACGGGCATGTGGTAGACCGGAGAACACCAAGCACAGATGTTTCTAGCGGGGATACGTCCTATCCTTCGTCGCTACCTCGTTTCCAGGAGGTTTCACTCAATTCGAGAAGTAACTAATGCCGCCATTTCTCAGGAGACCAAGACGACTATGTTCCAGAAAGACAAGGAAGGGAATGCTAAAGCAGGACAGACCATGGATAAGGGAAAGGGTAAGAGACCTTTTGCCGGACCTGGAGGACCCCAGCAACAAGGTAAGGATTTTCAGCGTCAGCAGCAAGGACAGTTCAAGAGAAGACTACCGCAGGATCAGAGGAGGCACCAGCAGCATAAATTTCAGGGGACATGTCACAACTGTCAGAAATTTGGGCACAGAGCAGCAGAGTGTCGTAGCGCACCAAGAGGAGGCCAGCAGCAAGGTTGAGGACACGGTCAGCAGCAGAATCATGGTCAGGGCCAGCAGAACCAGCAGGGCCGTGCCTACGGTCAGTAATAGCAGAGGATCGAGGCACCACCTGTCATTCCGAGGATTGAGGGGCTAACAGGCCAAATGCGTGCTATCCAGGAGATTCCTGAGGCACAGATGGCCCCGTATGCTCCACCACCAGCAGTTCAATAGTTACCAGCCACAGGTAGGATTTATGCGGTCGTACCACATGATCAGGGTATGAGCGGAGCCATAGTTGAAGGTATCTTTCTTGTGAATTCCTTTCCGGCTTGGATCTTGTTCGATTCTGGAGCTTCGCATTCTTTTATTTCTCATACCTTCATGGATAGGCTTCAGTTAGTTGCACATCCTTTAGACGTACCACTATCCATCTCTACTCCTCAAGGGGAGATATCCATATTAGAGAGTACCTGCAGGAGCCGTGTCATCAGTTTAGACGAGTCCGAGTTTCTCATAGATCTGATCATGTTGCGGATGTCGAAGTTCGACGTCATTCTCGGTATGGATTGATTTTCATCCTACCATGTCAATATCGACTGTTTCGCTAAGACAGTCAACTTGCGAGCGTCCGATGGGTCTGAGTTGATCGTAGCGACTTCACAGGGCAACCAGTTTGCGGAGTCTCTTCTGGCATACGTCGAGGAGGTGATGCTGAGGGACCAGAGTGCTGATTTGTGTGAGACTAGAATTGTCTCAGATTATCAGGATGTCTTTCAGGACATACCTGGATTATCTTTTATGAGAGAGGTTAAGTTCTGCATCGAGTTACAGCCGAGCACAGCACCGATATTCCGAGCACCCTATCATATGGCACCTGTTGAGATGAGCGAGCTACAGACCCAGTTGGATGAGTTGTTATCTCAAGGGTTTATTCGTCGGAGTCATTCTCCGTGGGGAGCACCGGTGCTTTTCGTGAAGAAGAAGGACTGTAGTATGCGATTATGTATCGATTATCGTGAGTTGAACAAGATCACCATCCGGAATAGGTACCCATTACCGAGGATTGATGACCTGTTCGACCAGCTACAGGGAGCGCAATATTTCTCGAAGATTAATCTTCGTTCTGGTTATCATCAGTTACGGGTCCGGAAGATGGATATTCCCAAGACCGCTTTTCTAACTCGATATAGGTCCATCAAATTTCTCGCCATGTCATTTGGGCTGACCAATGCACCCGCAGTATTCATGGATTTGATGAACCGGGTTTTTCGTCCATACTTGGACCAGTTCGTGATTGTATTTATCGATGATATCCTTATCTATTCGAGATCGGAGGCAGAGCACGAACAACATCTACGATTGGCATTGCAGACTTTGCAGGAGCATCAGTTATATGCCAAGTTCAGCAAGTACAAATTTTGGCTATCAGAGGTTAGATTTTTAGGCCACGCCATTAGCAGAGAGGGTATTGCAGTAGATCCAGTGAAGGTTGAGGCAGTACTAGAATGGGAGCCGTCAAAAACCGTCACAGAGATCCGTAGTTTCTTGGGCTTAGCCGGCTATTACAGGAAGTTCATTCAGGACTTCTCAAAGATTGCCACACCACTTACACGCCTTACAAAGAAGGGTGTACAATTTATTTGGGGCATGGAGTGCCAGAAGTCCTTTGAGACCTTGAAGACCAAGTTAACTACATCACCGGTTTTGACTATTCCGAGCAGTGACAGGACATTTGTTGTCTACATAGATGCGTCACTAGCAGGCCTAGGAGGCGTTTTAATGTAGACCCAGAGAGTAGTTATTCACACGCACGACTTGGAGTTAGCAGCAGTGGTCTTCGCACTGAAGACATGGAGACATTACCTGTACGGGGTGCAGTTCGAGTTATTCACAGACCACCAGAGTTTAAAATACTTATTTTCTCAAAAAGAACTCAACCAAAGGCAGCGGCGATGGGTCGAGTTTATTAAGGATTACGAGTTCGCGATTCGGTATCATCCGGAGAAGGCGAACGTCGTGGCTGACGCTTTAAGCAGGAAGCGTCGACATCGGGTTGTGCCTTTGAGGTGTTCGTTGTACCGAGATCTTTACACTCTTAGCCAGTTTGATTTCAGGCCAGAGATCGGTGGGAGCAACACATTTTTGGGAGCTATGTCAATACAATCATCTTGGAGCAATAGAGTGGTCGAAGCTCAGCTAGTTGACTCTTAGATTCAAACCCGAAAGGAGGAGATTTTCAAGGAGCCCAAAGATGATTGGACCATTAGAGTAGACGGAAGCCTTCGAATGAAAGGCAGATTAGTTATGCCAGCTAGTGCAGAGCTGAAGAAGGAGTTGCTTGATAAGGCGCATTGTTCTAAGTACACAGTGCATCCAGGCATAACAAAGATGTACAAGGACTTGAAGAGATTTTTGGTAGAACGGTATGCGTAAGGAGATAGCAGAATATGTCGCTAGATGCTTTACCTGTTAGCAGGTAAAGACAGAACATCAGAGACCAGCAGGAACCCTACAGCCTTTACCCATTCCAGAATGGAAATGGACAAGTATCTCTATGGATTTCATTGTGGGGTTACCAAGGTCAAAGAAAGGGAACGATTCCGTTTGGGTGATAGTTGATCGGTTGACGAAGTCAGCACATTTTATACCAGTGAGGACTACCTACACCGCCGAGACTTATGCGAGGATCTTCATTCGGGAGATAGTTCGACTACACGGATTTCCAGAGATGATCGTGTCGGATCGAGGCTCGGTTTTCACTTCGCATTTTTGGAGGAGCTTTCAGGATTCGCTCGGCAGTAAATTATCATACAGCAGTGTATTTCACCCTCAAACAGATGGGCAGACGGAGAGAGTAAACCAAGTCTTGGAGGACATGTTGCGGGCTTGCATTTTAGACTTCCAGGGCAGCTGGGAGGACCACATACCTTTGATCGAGTTCGCTTATAACAACAGTTATCAAGCGATGATTGGTATGGCTCCGTATGAGACATTATACGGAAGACCCTGTAGATCCCCGATTTGTTGGGCAGAACCGGAGGATAGCTTATTACTTAGGCCAGAGCTAGTGAGGCAGACCACTGAGAAGATAGCATTGATTAGGGAGCGTATACTTGCCGCTCAGAGTCGGCAGAAGAGCTACGTAGATCAATGACGACGACCTTTGGAGTTTCATGTTGGAGATTTTGTTATGTTGAAAGTATCACAAATGAAGGGCGTTCAGCGATTCGGCAGACGAGGAAAACTTGCCCCGAGATATGTTGGACTATTTCGAATTATCAAGCGTGTTGGAACGGTTTCATATAGACTAGATCTTCTAGTATCGATGTTAAGTGTGCACGATGTATTTCATGTGTCGATGCTTAAGAAGCACCTACGCGACGAGGAGTAGTAGAGGGTGATCGATACACCTGAGATTGAGATTCAGACAGATTTATACACCATTGAGGTGCCGGTATGCATCCTTGCTAGAGAGGACAAAAGACTAAGAAATAAGGTGATTCCTTTAGTTAAAGTTCAATGAAACTGGAAAGGAGTTGAGGAGGCTTCTTGGGAGCGCGAAGAGGATATGAATCGCGACTACCCACACCTGTTTGAGCAGGTAAATTGATTGATTATGATTTGTTTATGTTTATGATTATTTATATGATCGTATTTATATTTAATGCTAGAATGAGGGTATTAACACTTAGTTCCTAATCATTCGGAACACATGGTATATATATGGGGGGTCCCTTGTTTGGATTTTTCGCCCGACGTACTAGTTTCGCTTAGTTAGGAGTTAAGTGAGAGTATTTATATTCTAGACTGTTAAGTATAGATTTTTTTTCATATCTAGAGATTAATAGTACGAGATATGTATGTGAGGATTTTCTTATCTGGATTATTCCCTCAATGTACTTTTCTCTCTACGATACGATTGTGGAATTTCGAGGACGAAATTCTTTTAAGGGGAGAAGAATGTGAAACCCCAAAAATTTTAAAAAACATTATTATAAATGATAATAAATGCATTTTATTATGATTGGTAATTATTCTGGGATGAATGGATCAGATTGGAATCGATTTGAGATCGATTCGCAGTTTCAGCCTCGGTATCGCGCGTCTACTGACATCTATCGCATTTATATTTTTTATAATTTTTATATTGATCATATGGACATGAGGTTTGCACCATTGATCTTAGAATGGCGAGACGGTGCTATGGGTAAATTTTCGTTGATTTTTGAGAACGTGGTCTGAAATCCTATTTTTTTTAAAAAAATATAAAATATTATATTATTTTTTTCTCTCTTTTTCCTATGCCACCTAACCCCCTCTCACCTACCCCTCATCTCATTCCTATAAAAAGGGGCCCTCCCCTTACGTTTTCTTCACACAACGCCGAGTGAAGAGAAGAAGAGAGAGAAAGAGAGGGAGGAAGGGAGGGAGGGAGGGAGAGAGAGAGAAAGAAAAGAGAGAAAAAGAGGGAAGGGATTTTGGCAATTCGAAAAAACAGGAACGGATAGGGATTCTAATTTTAGAGATCAATAAAGGCAAGTTCATCTCTTTCCAACCCATCCCCAGTAAATTTTGATCTTGAAAAAAATTGATGAATATACATGATATTGATGAAAATTGATGAATATACATAATATTGATGAAAAGACATGATATTGATGAAAATTGATGAATAGAATATAAGACCAAATTCCTAAAGACATGATATTGCTAGCTAGAACTATACATACATGCCTACCGTCGGAAATACGATACTATTCATATGTACGAGTACAATTCATAAGTACTATTACTATTCATACGTAAGTGTACTATTCACAAGTACGGATACTATTCATGCGTATGTGTATTATTTCATCAATATGGTACTATTCATATGTACGAGTACTATTCATAAGCACTATTACTATTCATACTTACATGTACTATTCATAAGGACGATTACTATTCATATGAATGCGTACTATTTCATCAATACAGTACTATTCATATGTATGAGTACTATTCATAAGCACTATTACTATTCATAAGTGCATGTACTATTCATAAGTACGGTTACTATTCAACATGTGCTATTTATGAGTGCAAAACTATTCATAAGTATGGTTGCTATTCATAAGTACGGGTACTATCTGTAAGTACTTTTACTATTCGTACAGACATGTACTATTCATAAGTATTCATACATATGATAAAATACTAATCACAGCGGTGTTAGTATTTACGGATCGGGTCTTATTTTGCCTCGAACGTTTGATCGCGAACATGATGCACGAGCCTGCGTCGATACACGTGCGTGTCCATGAGGAGTACGAGTGGGTTCGAGTACACATGTATCCCCGGGAGTGAGAAACATTTGATATTTGTTTATCCGCACGAGCGTGCGAAGAGGTTGATGAACCGATGATACTTGTTTATCCGCACGAGTGTGCAAAGAGGTCAGTGAACCTATGCTTTCGTTTCCACATAAATTGTGTAGAAATCTGTATACTTATCCTGCCGATACACACAGGGACATGATTTGTTGAGAAAAATGATAAATATTATAAGCTCATTTTTATCTGAGTATTTGGCTGATGCCAAAAGTGAACTCGACTCATTGTTGAGAATATTTGACGATTTAGATGCCTTGATACATGTCTATTATGATGTTTTACTTTCCAGTTATATTTCCTTTCATATATTAGTTCAGTATTAATATTTAGATATCTATAATTTGAGACATATGGTATATACATGATGGTTTCCTTGTTTGGATTATTTCGCTCGATGTACTATGTCTCATATTATAGATTCCTAAATATTAATTCCACTTAGATACGAGGTAAATAATCTAGGTAGACTATACTTATAGGTAGAGTCTCCGTCATTTGTAGTAGCCCTTCCCCTGCGGGCGGACGGAGATGTTCTTGCTGTAGCGCTCTGACGCTCTTGTTGTTGTTTTTTTCCTTTTATTTTATTTTAAACTTTCAGGCGGCTCAAAGCATGAAAGAGTCGCAGGGTGACGGAGTTCTTGCATAGTCGCCGTCACGTATTTTTACTAGTATAGACTCCACAATAGTCTTATGTTTCCATTCAGTCATTTGAGTTTGTACTCATATTGTTAAGGCATGTCGCCTTAGTATGATTTCTAGTTGATCCATGTTGAGACATGTCATGTTATTTCAGACTCCAGATGTAAATCAATTGTATTTCAGTTTATTATAGTTGAGACATGATATCATTATGAGACATTTCTTTCTATATCATGTCTATTGTATTTTTATTTCCCTTATTTGCATGTTTTGTACCTTCACTTCTACTTGATTCCACTAGAGGATATTACTGTGATTGGTGAAACATGTTATTGCACAGTGGATGTGCATGGCGGGTTTGACATCTCTGGGTTCACCTTGGACTGCAGCCAAGTGTGAAAACAGGGACGTCACAGTTGATATCAGAGCCATGTTCCAGTATCCTTAGGATCATCCTGTGTCGAGTCGTGGAGCTAGAATAGAGTTTCCTAGGATTCATGTATAGAGTCCGATAAGAATTTCTTAGAATGAGTGAGGACGATATATGTGTATATCTCAAAATTTTAGAATTTTTTTTACTACGTTACTTTGATTTAAAAGTATTTTCATGAATAATTTATTATTAAATATGTTTTCGCCTGAAGTCTCAATTGTGTCTTACAAACCATCTTCCTGAACTTTAGATGGCGGGACAAGGACGCGGACGTGGTAGGCCTCGTACAAGGAGAGATGAGCACGAGGAGCCAGAGCCGCAGCGGGCTCCAACCGCGCAGCAGCAGGCCCCGCCAGAGCCGCAGCAGGCTTCGTAGTATCTTATAGACCTCATAGCACCTATAACAACCATGTTAGCAGCACTCAAGGAGGAGATGACGAATCATGTTCAGCCAGTTACACCACCATCGATGATTCCAGTCATTCCCATCTCGGAGGAGACCCCACAGATCACACCAGGGATTACACCACCACCAGCTGTAGGACGAGCAGCAAAGCAGAAGGCTTGGATCCGTTTAGTAGAGCGGTATCAGAAGATGAGGGCACCGGAGTTATCCTTAAGGGCGCCTGGTGGTTATCAACCGCAGATGACGTCAAAACACTTGATCTTATCAGAAAACACGGTGACAAAAGCCTATAAATAGAAGCTCAGGGTCTTCAGTTGAGAGGATCTGAAATCTGAGGGCGAGGTGCTGTCCAATTGAACAGTAGACCACGAATTTCAGAGGAGAATTAGCAGATCCTGACAAACTTTTTCATAAAGAAAAAAGCTTTCGAAAGATTTAAGATTCTCTCCCCCTCATTCCTCCGGATCAAACCTGGTTTTGATATCGAGAAGAGCCACAATCTCGTTTGGTCGTGATTATCGCTGCTGCGATTGTTTCTTTCGTGAAACAAGAGCATATTTAAACTTGTCAACCGAATCTGATCCGCGACGGTCCACGGACTAATGCTTCCCCGGCACAGGTAAAGATCTCACACAAAACAACATGAGATAACTACTGCTGCGTTTCATTTGATAAAGTTATAATCTTTAATTTTTATTGTAAGAAGATCTTATAAAAAGATCGACTTTTCTTTCAGTTTGAACTTGTAATCGATAAACGGTGTAACAGGTTTGACAGGAATAAAAACAATAACTTTTGACGAAAACAAATTGACGACCACAGTAGGAACCAACAGCCTAACTGCCAAGGCTGTCGTGCCGAAGCCAACGATCAAGATCCCGGTGAACGAAGAGGTCGAATACGAATTCGACCAGCAAAAGTTCGAGCAGTACGTCTCCTCCTCCTCCAGATCCACCTCTCTTCGCAAGGGCAGAAATGCCTCCTCCTCCAGGAAGATCCGCTGGTCTTCAGATCTGAACACCCAAGAAGACAATCTCTCCGCCGTCGCTGCTGCAGTTGCACCTCGTAATAATCCGCCGGTATCCAATGAGACCAGATCTGTAGATCTGAACTCCTCCGCGATCAAGGAGTTAACTACTAAAGACGCGCCAACTCTATCAAGGAGAGCACGTCAAAGGCAACGCCAACGCCTCACGCGCCAATTCGCCAAGGCTTTGGATCATGTGGACGGACTCCGTTACCAAGCGGATCTGGAGTTCAGAAAGCAAAAAGTGACTAAGCCATCTCCACAGCAAGCTTCGCGAACCTCCTCTCAACCACATACTAACGAATGGGTTCGTGTCAAACGGAACCGTTCAACTCTTGAGAAGCGCATTCAGAAGCGTCGCACACTTCTTGCGTGTTACGCCCCGCTTCCCAAAATACACGGGAGTCGGAACGTGAACAAGTCCGCGACGTATTAGATTGAGAAGAAATATACACTACCATTTTTTTCTCTTTTCTTTTCTTCTCAATCCAATACGCTAAGCGTCTAGAAATAATACAATGCAAAGGTACAGGTCCCCGATCACAATCAGCAAGAATATAATGAACAACACAGAATAAAATAATACATATCACAATGAATAACATCCGAGACATAATATTCGGGTCAAACGTGCCCTTATACAAAAACTATCTGAATGAAATACTGAAGAATATACATACAATGATCAGGTGAAAATGAAATACTACGAAAAGAAACTGAAAGGAATAACTAAGCTTCAACTTGCTCTTCTGCTCCATCTACAAGGCACTCCTGCTGAGAATCCTCTGGCTCCTGATGATCTCCTAGCTGAACCTGTTCTTCCTCTAAGTCTGACGTACACCAGAGAAAACAGGTGTACGTCAGGTACATGACGCACGACAAGACCCCACAAAAGAAAAGAACGAACGAAAACCCAAGCGAAAAACAAGGCAACAACAGAAATGACAAGACACGTGCAACGAAAAATCCAATAAATTCAACATGCAATCCACTACCAAAACATGATAATCATAAGAATCCGTAAATCAATCGGGTAACGAAAACATGCAGCTAGCGATCAGAATAATCATCCAAGTAACATGGCATACAATAGATGGAATTAATACCTAAAAATCTACAACATGAGACGTAGTACGTCGAGCGAAATAATCCAAACAAGGAAACTCTCATGTATATACCATATGTCTCAAATTGTAGATAATTAAATATTAACCCCGATCTACGTACGAAAAAAACACAACTAGTCTACATTTCACAAGAAATCATACCTAGCTAAGAAACAAGGTCATGTAACTAGCCATTCTATAACAGGTCACCGGTCACATCTCACACAGAGTCAACGCTCCTGTCATCGGATACTGACTGTTTACAAATCCCCTACGTGCATCCAATCCCGCTACACATGCGGCCAGAGGACTACACGTAAACCGTTTTCTACCTGGTTCGAACTCAAGAACAACTCGGGTGACGAAACGATTCCACTGACTAAAGTGATGTACACACTTCACTTTAGCCCTACAAACCAACCCCGGTGGCGACACCAACCACGGGAGCGAGCCTGGAAGATACATCAACAGTCTTATCCGATCACATGAACATTAACTTCCCCATCCCAACTCTTCTCACTTTTCTAAGTTAATCATAATCTCAATTGAAATCTCCGGTTCACCGCCTAACTCACACATGTCACTAAGTCTGTTCATGACGCACAATGCTACTAAATCATGAACTACTAGGGTTCTCAACACGTCAACAGATCATAAATATGGCAGGTTAACATGATTAAAAGGCTTATGAAGCAGAAATGAGAACTATAATGATCGTGAAATGTATAAACAAAACAGCATGAATAATACATGAGGGGCTTCATTATTATCTTACCACTGGAATGTCCGAACTTCTCATACCAAATGCCCATATTTACGTATTCTTAATATAATAATACGGTAAAAGAAAAACTAGAAACTGATGTCGTTTTGCACATGAAATGTCGCGCTCTACGATAATCAGTCGTACAATCATAAATAAATAATATTCGTTTTCCAAAAAAATTCTTAAAAACTATTTCTCATAATAATTAATTTAAAATATAAAAATATATATGTATATAATTATTAATCCCTTTCTACATGAAAAGTATTATTTTTTTATTTTATAAACTTCCCTTAATTAATTTCTTTTCCATATAATTTCATAAATTCTAATTTTAATACATAACTCGTCATTTCATGTTCGAAATTCTTAAAAATACAATAACAACATTATTAATCTAATTTTCACGGTGTGTACGCAATTCATCATTCCACACAGATATTTGAAAATACGTACTAATCACAAAAATAATTTTAAACATATGTAATCATCATAACAACAGTATTATCTATAAAATAGTTCATTCACATCTAATCACCATATTAATTACGATATAAATCATTAACTAAGAACCAAAAGTAAACTCGAGATCTTGCCTCGGTACAGATCGGATCCAACGTGAGAAGCGGGGTTCGACGGAGGCGAACTGGAGAGCGATGACGACGGGATCCAAGGTGGTCGGGTCGGGTGCAGCGGCGAACAGGGCTGCTGTCGGGGCTGCTGTTCGTCGGCGAGGTGGCCTGGGCGTAGTCGGCGGCGGCTGCAGGAGGTCGGAGGCGGTGCGGCGTCGGGTTCGAGCTCGGGTGCAGCGGCGGCGTGGGAGCAGGGGTCGGGTCGTAGCCTGGTCGGGTGGAGGCGCTCGGATCTGGGCGGTGTTCTCGACGGTAGGAAGAGCGGCTGGATCTGGTGGTGCTGGTCGGAGAAGGGTGGACGTCAGGGCTCGGGTGCAGGCGGTTCGCCGGCGGCGGGTGTGAGGACCGTCGGAGGTGGAAAGTGGACGGAGATGGGGAGGTGGTGACGAGGGGCTGCTGTCGGGTTCAGGCACTGACGAGGAGCGGCCTGGACGTGGCAGCGGAGCTCGGGAGGAGAGCTGGGCGGAGCTCGCTGCAGGGCTGGTCGGCGGTCGAGCTCGGGGCGCTGAGGTGGGGTAGCGACGCGTGGGGTTGGGCTGCTGTGGTGGCTGGTGATGGCTGCGCGGTGCTTGGAGCTGGGCGGCTCGAAGGGCTGGGGCGAGGTTCGACGATGAGAGGCGGGACTGGTCGGAGGGGGAGAGGGCTGGCCGCGAGGAGGAGGAGACGATGAAGCTTTGTGGAGTGGAGTTGGGTGGAGAGGAGAGGAGCTCGGGGCGGCGCTGTGGTCTCAGGCGGTCGTGGGCGGCGCAACGACGAGCTCGAGAAGGGGGCAACGGTGGAGGAGTTGGGTTGGGGAAGATGAACAGTAAAGAGAGAGGGGAAGAAACGAGGGCGGCGGCGGATTTTTGAGAAGAAGAGAAGAGAGAGGGTTTTCACATGTATATCTATATATTATTATATTAGGGTTAGGGTTTGGGTTTAAAACAAAATAATTAAAATAAATAGTTATGGGTATCTAAAAATTAAACTAATTACATAACAATTACCTACAAATAAAAACGTACCCGGTGTGCTATTACAACAGTTGATACGAAATAATCGAAATATACTCATATTGTATAATTAAACAAGAATAATTAATAATAAAAATATTTCTACTTAAATTTAAAATTAAATAATTATGGGACAATTACGTACATAGTAAAACGTACAAGTTATACTAATACGACAGATAATATGTAATAGTAGAAATAATACAGCAAATTATACAAATAATACGTAATTAATAATACAACGTATTATACGAAAATATACGTAATAATAAAAATAACACAACGTATTATTTAAAATGACATGTAACAGCATCGATAACGTAACAAATAAATTCTATAAATTTTCACCGCATAAAATTAATATATAAATATTAATATCATTTAAATAAATATAAAACTTAGGTTTTAAATCATAGAAAATTGTAGAAATTCAAGAAAAATATAAATATTCTTTTAAAAATCATAATTAAATATTTTAAAATACTAAAAAATTATTTTAACTAGTATCAAAATTCACGGTCCTTACATTGCGCATGCCCAGATCCTTGTGCGAAAAGCACAAGAAACGCAAAAGGAAGAGGCGGTTAAGAGATCGCTGAGAGCCGAACAAATTTGGATGCCAAAGCAACGTTGCTCCTCAGCCTTCGTCAACTTCGGATCCCGCTCCTATTGCTCCCACACCTTTGGTGAAGCCCAACAACAGCGTGGATCTCTCCAAATTTGGAATTCCGTTGAAGGATCACCTGGGTCCTTTTCACGAAGATCAAGGCAAAGCGCCTGTTAAAGAACGCTTGGGACCGTTGAAGGAACCCCAAGCGACCATCCGGACTAGGGGTCGTACGTGACCTCCTAACAAGTTGATTCCCGAAATTACCCGGGGGGGGGGGGGAGGGGTGCCTGCACAAAACCAGGAGCCCGTTAAAATTTCACCCTCACACGGGTGCGATTCCAAACGTGTGACTCCTGCTAAAGCCAATAAAGCACTACCTATTCAGAAGAAGACGCGCCGAACAAACAACAGTGTTCCACTTGAGGAATCAAACCAACAGCCGATAGGTTACTCTGACCGTAACGTCGATGAGTTGTACTATCGGGCTAGAGGTACAAATAAATCTCGAAAGAGAAGTACCCGGGAAGCGAACTCTCACTGTCCGTGTACCAAACTTATCAGGACAGTATTATCAGCGTGTAGCTACCCCAAGACCGCTCCACAGAGGGTCTCGGTATTTGAAAGGATCTCTATCAGAACGTCCAAGTCCAAGCCAAGGTGTTTCTATAGAAAAATATCAACTGTGCAAGATGATGAACTCCCAAAGGTCACCATTAATATGATCGATAAGGAGAAGTCAACGTGAAGTTTCAATCCCCGATATTTTTCGGATATATCCTAACGTATAACTCGGTTACCCGCAGAAACTACTAGGTGTAGGGACTATCAGAGGATGAATAACGGATTATCCTCGGATGATGAAGCATTAGATACGAACTCTGCCATCACTTTTGACAATACGATGTCCAGCATAGGACAATCTCGCGAGGCGTTTATGGTCAATACCGAGCAAATGACCAAAATCATCGAGGACGCTTTGGCTAAGCAAAAAGAGAAATTTAAGTTCGAATTGGAAATGGCCATGATACAGATGAAGGAAGAGCATGACCAACAAATTCGGGCTCTGTCCAATCAATTCGGTGAATCCAGTCGTCGCAATGATGCTAACCGAGCAGGTAGCGATTCAGATGCGGATGAATATCTCAATGTTGATAACTCTTCCATTGACCAAAACGCTGAGGGTGGTCCCACTGAAGATAACACTGTAGGTGGTCCTACCAAAGATGATAATGTTGGGGGTGGCCGCATTATTCCTCTCATAAATCATCCAAAGCATGATACAGACGAGGACAAAAAGATGAAAGACCTCGAGAGCAAAATTAACGCTCTAATGTCTGCTCGAGAGGTGAAGACCGAGATTCCGTATCTTTACCCAAGAGAGTGGGATTCGATCCGTATCCGGCAAAGTTCAACCAGATCAACTTCACGCCGTTCGATGGGAAGGGCTCGTCCACTCAATATTTGATCTATTTCAAATCCCACTTAGGTATAATTTCTGACAACGAAGCCTTGATGGTTCGGTCATTCGTTGGCACCCTTCGCGGGCCTGCCTTCGATTGGTACCGCCAGTCTTAAGCCTGGAAGTATCAACAGCTGGGACGATATGGAGAGCTCATTCCTTGGCAATTTCTTTGACGATGACGCCGAGATATCCATCATGACATTCTTTGAGGAGAAACAGGAAGACGAAGAGACGGTCGACGACTTCGTCAAGCGCTTCCGGAATAAGACGATGAACTGCTGAGATCCGATCACAGAGGACTTCATCCTCCAAACATGCCACAACAACCTCTCTTTGGACGTGTTGAAAGTTATGGGAGTAGCACCATCCAACACCTGAAAAGAGTTAAAAGTGCGCGGAGAGCAGGTTGAATGCTTCCTCCGAAGGAAGAAAACCGAGAGGAGCCAACCGACGGCTAATCCTCCGAACTCGAACTTCGCCTCCCGTGGTAAGGACAATGCACCTACAACAGTTGTTGATGTTAATCAGATGTCGCAACAACCCCGAAGACAACAAAAGACTTCGAACCAAGACTCCAAAAGGAGTACTTCTTCAAGGACGAAGACGTTCTAGCCATTTTCGAGTCCCTCCTTGAAAATAACAAGATCAAGCTACAACCTATCGCAAATCAGGAGGAAGCTGACAATACTGTGGATCCAAAGTACCGTGCGTACTACAGGAGGATCATTCATCCCACCAAGGCTTGCTTCGCTCTCAAGAATAGCATCCAAAGCTTGGTTGAAGCCGGCGTCATAACGCTCAATTAAGTCGAATGAAGACTCCGACAAGTATAAAGAGTATAAACTGCTCCTTCCGACACTCCGAAGAGTATACGAGTATAAACTGTTTCTCAATCCTCCAACCGGTATATGAGGTTAAACTGCTCATCGTTACTCCAATAGATATACGAGTCTAAACTGTTTCCTACCTTTGACGGGAAGTTCATGGAGAATTTTATACATAATATTCTTAAGGATAACCCGATCACGCAACTGAGTTCAATATTAGACCCAGTCTTGCAAGAAGCTGGGGGTGGATGATCCATGTAACGGGAAGTTCCCAAAAGAATTCTGTATAGTGTATTCTTAGGGATAACTCGGTCACTACAAGAAGGTCAGGAATAAGAAACTCCCACTCAAACTCCTGCTACATCTGTGCACTCAACATTCGCATTGTTAGAGTCCGGACATAGTATTCAGAATTTTAATCTCCTGATCATTAACGATTATCAAACCCCTCAGTGTTATGTATTTGCCACTTAACACCAGAAACCCTCTTTGAGTGATTTGTACGAAACAACACTCCAACTGTAATTTGTACTTCCACTCTTACTGTTCACTTGGTCAAACCTTCATATAGTTAGGGCCACAACCAAAATCCCCTCTCGATTCCTCCAATGAACGAGAGGTCCACGAATCGAGCGATCAAACCTTCCTACAGTGAGGATCATCTCAAACATCCCACTCGGTCAAACCTCCCACTCGGTCAAATCTTCTTACAATTAGGGTCAAAACCAAAATCCCCCCGCGATTCATTCTATGAATGAGAGGTCAACTTTCAAATCAAGTGCTCAAATCTTCCTATAGTTAGGGTCACCTCAAACTTCTGCTTGGTCAAACCTTCCTACAGTTAGGACCATAATCACAATTCACTCTCGATAAACGAGAAATTTACCTTTAGTTCGGTAATCAAACCTTCCAACAGTTAGAATTATCCGAATCTTTTCGATTCTCGGAGTGGAGATCCCACTCTTAGTTTCACTCTTTAGATTCTCAAGGTGGAAATCCCACTTCGAGTCTCCTTTGTAATTGGAAATAAAATATAAAATTCTTCCTTCCTAGTATCGGGTTTGTCTTTGCCCCAAGAGAAAGACACCACCTTTTTAACTCTCATAATCCGTGCTTTACACGCGCAGGGAATTTTATCCCGAAGCCTAAGTAGGGATAAATCAGCGCCTAACACGCGTTGCCGGTTAGTCTTTAACCGTAAAAAGGACAAAAGCCCAGATATTCGACATTGTGACAGGTTGTTATTAATAACATCGTAATTCGTGTCTTACATGCGTGAGGAATTTTATCCCAGTAGGGATAAGCCAACGCCTAACACGTGTTGCCGGTTTAGTCTTTTACCGATTGAAGAAGACACCAGAATACCAATCTGGAACATTTTATCCTGAAGCCTAAGTAGGGATAAGTCGGTGTCTGACACGCGTTGTCGGTTAGTTCTTGGCCGTAAAAAGAACAAAAGCCCACATATTCGACATTGTGGCAGGTTGTTATTAATAACGCCGTAATTCGTGCCTTATATGCGCGGGGAATTTTATCCCGAATCTTAAGTAGGGATAAGCTAACGCCTAACACGCGTTGCCGGTTTAGTCTTTTACCGATTAAAGAAGACACCAGAATCCAAATCTAGGAAATTTTATACCGAAACCTAAGTAGGGATAAGTTAGCGCCTAACACGCGTTGCCGGTTAGCCCTTGACCGTAAAAAAAAAAGCCCACATATTTGACATTGTGACAGGTTGTTATTAATAACACCATAATCCGTGTCTTACACGCACGGGAAACTTTATCTCGACTCTTAAATATAGATAAGTCAAAGCCTAACACGTGTTGCCGGTTTAGTCTTTCACCGAGTGAAAAAAACACCAGAATCTGAGTCTGGGGACTTTTATCCTGAATCCTAAGAAGGGATAAGTAAACGCCTAACACGCATTGTCGGGTAGTCTATTCCCATGAGAAAGACGAAGTCTACGTATTCAATATCGTAGCACTAGAAGAGTTAACTACTTTAGCACAATGTTACATGCGAAACAAACTTTAACAATCCGCATGCAAGCCCGATTCAAATGGTAATCGGTAAAGGCACGTCAAATCCATTGGTGGCTGAGGATTTGCCAAAAATCCTGAGTCTGCATCTGATACATGCGGCCGGGTAGTCTATTCCCGTGAGAAAGACGAAGTCTACGTATTCAATATCGTAGCATTAAAAGAGTTAACTCTTTTAGCATAACGTCACATGCGGAACGGACTTAAACAATTCACATGTTAGGCCGACTCAAACGGTAGTCGGTAAAGGCTCATCAAACCCGTTGATGACTGAGGATTTGCCAAAAATCCAATGAATGTGAGTCATTGACGCATCAGCCCCATTAGTTGGTCTCGTGACTCGAGCATCCAACAACTTCGGGATAAAATCCATATCTACAGACGAATCAGTTTTAACAGTTGGTCCTGCAGTCCCAACTGTTAGGACCGTCATGCTCCAATACCTTAAGAGCTTAAACTGATACGAGTCGTCGTGCGAGCACCCTTTGGTCGCGGAATTACCAAAAGGTGGGTTGAGA
>BQKN01067071.1:10628-29480 GCA_022839385.1 Asparagus kiusianus | reverse complement strand
CCTTATCACGTCATCCCGATCACAAAGCTTGTGCTCGAGATTGTAAACCCCCGTAAATTTTGAAATATTATGAAAACTAATATTAGATGAGTTTTTATTATGATAAATATTATTTATTAATAAATGAGCATGTTAGTAATCGATTTGAGATCGATTAAGTGCGTATATAAGAATAAACGAGTAAAAACATGCACGCACATGCACAAAACTATAAACAATTTTGTGTTCTGGTCAGTCGGCCGACCAAGCTGATTGGTCGACCGATGATGCCTAATTGGTCAACCGACGCCTTGTGCTCAGTCGACTGACGGGGCCATTTCCAGAATCCTAGTTTGAGTCGGATTTCGGGTCTTTTGAATTGGTTCGGTTTTGTTGGTATATATACGGATATAATTCACGAAAATCTTTCTTTTACATCATATTTCTGAACCCTAGCAGCCACCTTCTCCCCTCAAAAACCCTAGAACATATTTTGGTGAATTTTAAAGCTTTGTGAAGAAAATAACGAGAAGAGGGTGAGATTGTCGGCGTTTGGTGAGGGAGGACCAGTTTTCTTGCACCCTTTGGTTTTTCAGCAGCGTTTTGAGGCGAGTTTCATCTCCTCTATGTAGGCGTCAAAATTTTCTTACGGATTCCCACACACAGCTCAAGACAAAGAGAACATAATGAACGACATCCTCCGAGTCAAAGAAGTTTATCTGACAACGATGAAACGCATGAAGCAAATCGGTAAAAGCGCACAAGTCAACAAATTAACGAAACATGCATAAAAGGGAAAGCAAGTGAACCGAAGGAAATACAAACAGCCAAAAGAGTCAAAAAGACATAACAACTGACCAGAAGACTCGCACCCATGCGAGTCACCAAATGGTGACTCGCGTACCTCCAAGTCACCTCGACTATTTAGGCCTTCCAAATTCCCAAAACACGGATTTCGATGTTTTATTAGAATTCTTTCGTCCTAGGACCTCCCCAACTGTTCTGAAGCTATCCTTAAGGGCGCCTGGTGGTTATCAACTGCAGATGACGTCAAAACACTTGATCTTATCAGAAAACACGGTGACAAAAGCCTATAAATAGAAGCCCAGGGTCTTCAGTTAAGAGGATCTGGAATCTGAGGGCGATGTGCTGTCCAATTGAACAGTAGACCACGAATTTCAGAGGAGAATTAGCAGATATTGACGAACTTTTTCATAAAGAAAAAATCTTTCGAAAGATTTGAGATTCTCTCCCCCTCTTTCATCCGGATCAAACCTGGTTTTGATCTCGAGAAGAGTCACAATCTCGCTTGGTCATGATTATCGCTGCTATGATTGTTTCCTTCGTGAAACAAGAGCATAATTAAACTTGTCAACTGAATCTGATCCGCGGCGGTCCACAGACTAATGCGTCCCCGACACAGGCAAAGATCACACACAAAGCAACAGGAGATAAACTACTGCTGCGTTTTGTTTGATAAAGTTGTAATCTTTAATTTTCATTGTAAGAAGATCTTATAAAAAGATCGACTTTTCTTTCAGTTTGAACTTGTAATCGATAAACGGTGTAACAGGTTTGACAGCAATGAAAACGATAACTTTTGACGAAAACAAACTGGCGATCACAGTGGGAGCCAACAGCTTAACTACCAAGGCTGTCGTGCCGCAGCCAACGATCAATATCCTGGTGAACAAAGAGGTCGAATACGAATTCGACCAGCAGAAGTTCGAGCAATACGTCTCCTCCTCCTCCAGATCCACCTCTCTTCGCAAGGGTAGGAATGTCTCCTCCTCCAGGAATATCCGCTGGTCTTCAGATCTGAAGACCAAAGAAGACGATCTCTCCGTCGCCGCTGCTGCAGTTGCACCTCGCAATGATCCGCCGACGTCCAATGAGACCAGATCTGCAGATCTGAACTCCTCCTCGATCAAGGAGTTAACTGCTAAAGGCGTGCCAACTCTATCAAGGAGAGCATGTCAAAGGCAACACCAACACCTCGCGCGCCAATTTGCCAAGGCTTTGGATCAGGTGGACGGACTCCGTTACCAAGCGAATCTGGAGTTCAGAAAACGCCAAGTGGCTAAGCCATCTCCACAGCAAGCTTCGCGAACCTCCTCCGAACCACCTACTAACGAATGAGTTCATGTCAAACGGAACCGTTCTACTCTTGAGAAGCGCATTCAGAAGCGTCGCGCACTTCTTGCGTATGCCCAGATCCTTGTGTGAAAAACACAAGAAATGCAAAAGAAAGAGGCGGTTAAGAGATCGCCGAGAGCCGAACAAATTTGGATGCCAAAGGCCAAATCAACGCCTAAGGCCAAAGCAAGCAACGTTGCTCCCCAGCCTTCGTCAACTTCGGATCCCGCTCCTATTGCTCCCACACCTTCGG
Source organism: Asparagus kiusianus (assembly GCA_022839385.1). NCBI lineage: Eukaryota > Viridiplantae > Streptophyta > Magnoliopsida > Asparagales > Asparagaceae > Asparagus > Asparagus kiusianus. The sequence goes on along the minus strand of BQKN01067071.1, from coordinate 27,112 downwards.
TGAAGCCCAACGACAGCGTGGATCTCTCCAAATTTGGAATTTCGTTGAAGGATCACCTGGGTCCTTTTCACGAAGATCAAGGTAAAGCACCTGTTAAGGAACGCTTAGGACCGTTGAAGGAACCTCGAGCGACCATCCGGACTGGGGGTCGTACGCGACTTCCTAACAAGTTGATTCCCGTAATTACCCGGGGGGGTGTGCTTGCACAAAACCAGGAGCCCGTTAAAATTTCACCCTCACACGGGTGTGATTCCAAACGTGTCACTCCTGCTAAAGCCAATAAAGCACTACCTATTCAGAAGAAGACGTGTCGAACAAACAACAGCGTTCCACTTGAGGAATCAAACCAATAGCCGATAGGTTACTCTGACCATAACGTCGATGAGTTGTACTATCGGGCTAGGGGTACGAATAAATCTCGAAAGAGAAGTACCCGGGAAGCGGACTCTCACTGTCCGTGTACCAAACTTATCAGGGCAGTATTATCAGCATGTAGCTACCCCAAGACCGCTCCATAGAGGGTCTCGGTATTTGAAAGGATCTCTACCAGAACGTCCAAGTCCAAGCCAAGGTGTTTCTATAGAAAAAGATCAACTGCGCAAGATGATGAACTCCCAAAGGTCACCATCAATATGGTCGATAAGGAGAAGTCAACGCGAAGTTTCAATCCCCGATATTTTTCGGACATATCCCAACGTATAACTCGATTACGCGCAGGAACTACTAGGCGTAGGGACAATCAGAAGATGAATAGCGGATTATCCTCGGATGATGAAGTATCAGATGCGAACTTTGCCATCGCTTCTGATAATATGGTGTCCAACATAGGACAATCCCGCGAGGCGTTTATGGTCAATACCGAGCAAATGACCAAAATCATCGAGGACGCTTAGGCTAAGCAAAAAGAGAGCTTTAAGTTCGAATTAGAAATGGCCATGATACGGATGAAGGAAGAGCATGACCAACAAATTCGGGGTCTGTCCAATCAATTCGGTGAATCTAGTCGTCACAATGATGCTAACCGAGCAGGTAGCGATTCGAATGCGGATGAACATCTCAATGCTGATAACTCTCCCATTGACTAGAACGCTAGGAGTGGCCCCCTAAAGATAACAACACTGGGGGTGGTCCCACCAAAGATGATAATGTCGGGGGTGTCCACATTGTTCCTCTCATAAATCGTCCAAAGCATGATACAGACGAGGACGAAAAAATGAAAGACCTTGAGAGCAAAATTAACGCTCTAATGTCTGTTCGAGAGGTGAAGAAGACCGGGATTCTGTGTCCTTACCTAAGAGAGTGGGATTCGATCCCGTATCCGGCAAAGTTCAACCTGATCAACTTCACGCCGTTCGACGGGAAGGGCTCGCCCACTCAACATTTGATCTATTCCAAATCCCACTTGGGCATGATTTCTGGCAACGAAGCATTGATGGTTCGGTAATTCGTTGGCATCCTTCGCGGGCCTACCTTTGATTGGTACCGCCCATCTCAAGCCTGGAAGTATGAACAGCTAGGACGATATGGAGAGCTCATTCCTCAGTAATTTCTTTGACGATGACGCCGAGATATCCATCAGGATACTCTTTGAGGAGAAATAGGAAGATGAAGTGACGGTCGACGACTTCGTCAAGCGCTTCCGGAATAAGACGATAAACTGCCGAGATCCGATCACAGAGGACTGCATCCTCCAAACATGCCACAACAACCTCTCTTTGGATGTGTTGAAAGTTATGGGAGTAGTACCATCCAACACCTGGAAAGAGTTGAAAGTACGCGGAGAGCAGGCCGAACGCTTCCTCCGAAGGAAGAAGGCCGAGAGGAGCCAATTGACGGCTAATCCTCCGAACTCGAACTTCGCCTCCCGTGGTAAGGGCAATGCACATACATCAGTTGTTGACGTTAATCAGACGTCACAACAACCCCGAAGACAGCAAAAGACTTCGAATCCAAGACTCCAAAAGGAGTACTCCTTCAAGGACGAAGACGTTCCAGCTATTTTCGAGTCCCTCCTTGAAAATAACAAGATCAAGCTACCACCTATCGCAAATCAGGAGGAAGCTGACAATACTGTGGATCCAAAGTACTGTGCGTACTACAGGAGGATCATTCATCCCACCAAGGCTTGCTTCGCTCTCAAGAATAGCATCCAAACCTTGGTTGAAGCAGGCGTCATAACACTCAATTAAGTCGAATGAAGACTCCGACAAGTATAAGAGTATAAACTGCTCCTTCCGACACTCTGAAGAGTATATGAGTATAAACTGTTTCTTAATCCTCTAACCGGTATATGAGGTTAAACTGCTCATCGGTACTCTAATAGGTATATGAGTCTAAACTGTTTCCTACCTTTGACGGAAAGTTCTTGGAGAATTTTATACATAATATTCTTAAGGATAACCCGATCACGCAACTGAGTTCAATATTAGACCCAGTCTTGTAAGAAGCTGGGGGTGGATGATCCATGTAACGGGAAGTTTCCAAAAGAATTTTGAATAGTGTATTCTTAGGGATAACCTGGTCACTACAAGAAGGTCAGGAATAAGAAACTCCCACTCAAACTCCCGCTACATCTGTGCACTCAACATTCTCATTGTTAGAGTCCGGATATAGTATTCAGAATTTTAATCTCCTAATCATTGACGATTATCAAACCCCTCCGTGTTATATATTTGTCACTTAACACCAAGAACCTCCTTTGAGTGATTTGTACGAATCGACACTCCTACTGTAATTTGTACTTCCACTCTTACCGTTCACTTGGTCAAACCTTCCTATAGTTAGGACCACAACCAAAATCTCCTCTCTATTCCTCCAATGAACGAGAGGTCCACGAATCGAGCGATCAAACCTTCCTACAGTTAGGATCATCTCAAACTCTCACTCGATCAAACCTTCCTACAGCTAGGGCTAAAACCAAAATCCCCTCTCGATTCCTTCTATGAATGAGAGGTCCACTTTCAAATCAAGTGATCAAATCTTCCTACAGTTAGGGTCACCTTAAACTCCCGTTTTGTCAAACCTTCCTACAGTTAGGAACATAATCATAATTCACTCTCGATAAATGAGAAATTTACCTTTAGTTCGGTAATTAAACCTTCCAACAGTTAGGATTATCCGAATCTTTTCGATTCTCAGAGTGGAGATCCCACCCTTAGTTTCACTCTTCATATTCTCGAGGTGGAAATCCCACTTCGAGTCTCCTTTGCAATTGGAAATAGAATATAAAATTCTTCCTTTTCAGTATCGGGTTTGTCTTTGCCCTAAGAGAAGACACCAGCTTTATAACTCTCATAATCTGTGCTTAACATGCGCGGGGAATTTTATCCCGAAACCTAAGTAGGGATAAGTCAACGCCTAACACGCGTTGCCGGTTAGTCTTTAACCGTAAAAAGGACAAAAGCCCACATGTTCGACATTGTGGCAGGTTGTTATTAATAACACCGTAATTCGTGTCTTACACGTGTGAGGAATTTTATCCCGAATCCTAAGTAGGGATAAGCCAACGCCTAACATGTGTTGCCAGTTTAGTCTTTTACCGATTGAAGAAGACACCAGAATACCAATCTAGGACATTTTATCCCGAAGCCTAAGTAGGGATAAGTCGGTGTCTAACACGCGTTGTCGGTTAGTTCTTGACCGTAAAAAGAACAAAATCTTACATATTCGATATTGTGGTAGGTTGTTATTAATAACACCGTAATTCGTGCCTTACACGCGCGAGAAATTTTATCCCGAATCCTAAGTAGGGATAAGCTAACGCCTAACACGCGTTGCCGGTTTAGTCTTTCACCGATTGAAGAAAATACCAGAATCCAAATCTGGTGAATTTTATCCCGAAGCCTAAGTAGGGATAAGTCAGTGTCTAACACGCGTTGCTGGTTAGCCCTTAACCGTAAAAAAGGACAAAAGCCCACATATTCGACATTGTGACAGGTTATTATTAATAACACCATAATCCGTGCCTTACACGCACGGGAAACTTTATCTCAACTCCTAAATATAGATAAGTCAATGCCTAACACGCGTTGCCGGTTTAGTCTTTCACCGAGTGAAAAAGACACCAGAATCCGAGTCTGGGGACTTTTATCCCGAATCCTAAGAAGGGATAAGTCAACGCCTAACACGCATTGCCAGGTAGTCTATTCCCGTGAGAAAGATAAATTCTACGTATTCAATATCGTAGCACTAAAAGAGTTAACTATTTTAGCACAACGTTACATGCGGAACAGACTTAAACAATCTGCATGCAAGCCCGATTCAAACGGTAATCAGTAAAGGCACGTCAAATCCGTTGATGGCTGAGGATTTGCCAAAAATCCTGAGTCTGCATCTGATACATGCGGCCGGGTAGTCTATTCCCATAAGAAAGATAAAGTCTACGTATTCAATATCGTAGCACTAAAAGAGTTAACTCTTTTAGCATAACGTCACATGCGGAACGGACTTAAACAATTCGCATGCTAGCCCAACTCAAACAGTAGTCGGTAAAGGCTCATCAAACCCGTTGATGACCGAGGGTTTGCCAAAAATCCTATGAATATGAAAGTCATTGACGCATCAGCCCCATTAGTTGGTCTCGTGACTCAAGCATCCAACAACTTAGGGATAAAATCCATATCTGTAGATGAATCAGCTTTAACAGTTGGTCCCACAGCCTCAACTGTTGGGACCGTCATGCTCCAATACCTTAAGAGCTTAAACTGTGTATACTCAGCAAACGCATGAGTATAAACCGTGTTAACGATGAGCGACATGTAACCCTAGGTCAATGCCAGTCAACGCGTTATGATGAAAAGTCAACACCGGTCAACGCGTAACCCTAGGTCAACGCCACTCAACGTGTTATGATGAAAAGTTAACGCCGGGTAATCCGAAACCCTAGGTCAACGACCGGGCGATCCGAAACCTTAGGTCAACGTCGGTTAATGCGTAACCCTAGGTCAACGCAGGTCAACGCGTTGTGACGAAAAGTCAACGCCGGGCGATCCGAAACAACACCGTTCAACGCGTAGCCCTAAGCCAATATATTATGGCAGAGGTAGTCAGTTCAAAGTCAACTCGACAGCACGAGCTAAAATCAACTCACCAGTTTTGATTCAAGACTTCGACGACGGCCATACGATAAACGTAGCGCCGGGAGAACTTTAGCTATTCGTCAAAATATCGAATAGACTGAAAATCGAAGGAGTCGAGAATCAAAGCTAACTACAGGTCCTTTTATAACGATTTGAGGTTGGACCTATCACATCCAAAGTATTCCAGGCTCCTCTATAAAAGAATGAGGCTGAAACACTTTGGAGAGGGTATCTGTAGGCGTCTAAAATTGCCTACGGACCCTCACACGTAGCTCGAGGCATAGAGAAGACAATGAACGTCACTATCCGAATCACAAAAACTCATTTGACGACGACAAGTAGGGGTGGTAAACGATCGAATCAAATTGAATACTAAGGTATTTGTATTTGTATTTGTTTAAAATTATCGAATTCGAATGCGGACTCTAATATTCATATATCTAGTTTTTCGAACTCGAATACTTGGTATTTGATAAATATTCATGAATATTCACGAATACTTATTGAATATTAGAGTATATTTATTCTGCTAAAAAATTTGATTTTCAAATAATATTAAAATTAATAAATAAAATGTATTCCTTTTTAATATATGATGTATATATATTTAAATTAAAATTTTAATTAGAAAATAGATTTAAGATTATTTAAGATTTAAAATCAGTATATAAAAGTTAAATAGAAATGGTAAGTGAATTAAAAATATGACATCATATGTGCAATAATACAAATAATAAGTTGTGATTAAATTTTAAACGAATATTTAATAGACAAACGAATCGAATATACATCTGGTTAAATTATATTCGTTAGTAAACTCGAATGCTAAAAAATATTTGTTTAGTGGTAAATGAACTACCGAATCGAATATGATCGAATAGTTATTCGAACAATTATCGAACTATTTGTTAATTATTTGCTTCATTTCCACCCCTAACGACAAGTGCATGAACTGAGTCAACGAACCATGCAAAGCGACGGAACTTCGGAATAACAGAAACACAAATGGATCGAGAGTTATGCGTCGCTTACGAAAGACGAAGCGCCCTCGTGTCTCATTTACTCCACATATGATTCAATCATGGGAGCTCGTAGATCTCCTTGTCGTCTTTCCAACGCATATTGAATCGCACAATTTTGAGTTCGGACGACGAAAATACGATGAAAATGGACGGACGCACGGAACAATGCTGCAAGCCTCAACGAGACACCCATAGGTGTCTCGGACCTTATAAAGATGTTTTGACTATAATTTGCTTTGAATCTGAAGAAGCTCAAAAGATTAAAGTTGTAGAGCTCCTTGTTAGCTTTCTAACTCATCTTGGATCAACTCATTCCGAGATCGTATGAGAGAGATAAATCCAAAATACCAACTGCCTCAGAATACGAGACAGTGTTGGTGTCTCGGAGAAGAATGGAGATTTTGGTCATGATTCGATTCGAATGTGAAAAAAAGCTCAAAAGACAAAAGCTATAGATATATTCGTCAGCTTTCTAACGGATCTTGAATCATATTATTTGGAGGTCATATGAGGAAGTTATGGTCCAAATACCCGAGACGCTCATTGGTGCAGGCCGAGAAACCCAGAGGTGTCTCGGCCAAACCGAGACATCCACGGATATCCTCAGCCCCGAAAACCGATTTTTGATAGTTTTAAGCTGTTTTTTACGTTAACCGACTGGATTTGTTCTAACTGATAAAATATCATCCAAGAACATGGTTAAATGGTTACAACTGAGGATAAGAGTGAATCAACCATTCTTATCCGAAAATAGAGCTCCCGAAGCCTATAAATACAGCCTCAGGGCCTTCATTTTTTCAGATCTAGAATTCTTGAGCGTTGGCGAAGCCCTGCCGAACTAAGGACTGAAGAGCCACGAATTTCAGAGAGGAGGAGGAGATATCATCGAATTCTCCGGCATAAAGAAGATGAGTTCGTCAGATCTGCAGCCCGGGAGCTAGTCCGACGTATGGGATGAGGCCTTTCTTCTTCTTTCTCTTCTTCAGAAGCTGCACCTGGGATTTTAACCCACATCTTGTTAGGACAAGTGCATATAACTCGCACTCTTGGCTTCCTCGGAGCCGGCGAAGGCTTAGGTAAGCTAGAGCGGCGAGCATGAGCAGCCAACGCTAACTCAAATAATTCTAAAGAGAGAGGATCCGACAGACCTGTTTCCAGCTCCTCATGGTCATTGCCGGCTTTAGTCTCCTGCCCACCCGCAATCTCAGTTTCCGAGATCTTGTCACTAGAAATAGAGGTAGCTTCTTTTTGCTTCCCCTGGTCAGAAACACCCGCATGCTCTTTTCCTCTTCTTTTTTGGAATTCAGCCTCATACACCATCCGACTGGCAATCCGAGCGACCTCTTCAGCTGCTAACTCCGCAATCGGTAGGACGGGCACAGATTCGTTCGCCGCCAGAAGCCACCGACATTGTAGGAACGTAAGCTCTAATTTACACTCAGCACCGGGAAGTTTGAACTTGGCATCAGTGCAGCCGGTTATGCTTTAGAACCAGGCCCTAGCCTCATCTATTAAACCACCACGAGTTCGGATTTGTTGATTCGGATTCCCAATGTAAATCTGATCGTACCCGGGCTGTTAGGCGAATCGACATGGTAGGTATAGCTCTATATAACAACGTTTCTGTACCCGAAAGATCATGTAGCCTGGCCGAATGTTGATCAACCAATCAAAACAACCAGCATCAAGACCAGTCTGATGTGTCCCAAACCTCTCCATGTCAACCAATGAGTCACCATGTTGACCCAAAAACCGCGGGAAGCAGGTCGAGAGAGCCCAACACTTCTGATTCTAAAGCTGTCTTTTAATTTCTGCGAACCCTCGGCCTTTTCATTTACAATTTTCTATTAATTAGAGAAAGGGAACTGATGGATCTGTAGAAGTTGGGGCCGACATCATATCTGATCGATGTAGTACGAACCAGGCCATCAAATAGGTATAGGGGAGCTCTGCTTTTGTGAGAGGAATCTGGGCTGACGGCTGACTTCCCCCTTGAGTGAACACACCCACGATCTGACAAAGCCCTCGGTAAATATCCATGACCATTGCTGGAAGAAGAGATAAATTCTTTTGTTGAGCAAGTAAGACCGCAGGATAAAGGACTTCCAGAGGCAGAGCGTCTGTGGATTGGAACGACACCACACCTTTTTTCAACCAAAGAGCGAGGTAGCCGGCAAGCAACGTCATGGGTTGGATCGGCTTCACCGTTTGCCATAAATATGTGTAGAACTTGGCTCTAGTAGGAAAGCCACATTCAACGCTAGCTGTAGTAAAGGACTGAGCGTTGGACTTTTGAATTAGCTCATTCACTTCTGAAGGAGTCAACGGTGTCAGTCTACATATCGCCTCACCCAGACTGCTATCCAGATTCTTGAACAAATAATCCGCAAACTTCTTCAGACTTATTTGTGGTCGCATCTTCTTGGATAGCGGATCGGCACCTGCCAAGGCTATGTGGTAGTGGCAGGTGAGATCCCAGAAAGTGTCATAGCGATCAGGCGTCCGCAACTTCAGCTGCCGCAGCTCCCGGTCAGAAGGAAAATTTTCTTGATAGATCATACTACCCATTGGGAGGCCTGGCACCTTATGCATCTTGTGCAATGCCAACCCTAACTCCCCATGCTTGGTCAAGAATGTGTTGGTGTCAGGATTGTAAATCTCCAATAGTGCAAAGAAGTGGGGAACACTTATTTTCAGTCCATAAGTAGTGGCGCGGACCGCTTCATATAAACCACTCCCCTTCAACTCGACCTCGAACCGATTTAGGATATAATGGCTTAAGCGGGTCCACCAAAGCTTATCAGACGAGTGCACCCAACCAAAACACCAGTGACCGGTTACTGGCATTTCTCGACCTAAATTCGCAAGTTGATTCTTCACAGTGTAGGCCACGGTAAAGACTTCACCCTTGGGTGGGTCATTCAATCCCGAGACCCCCGGATGTAGCCTGATTATCCGATTTCGATCACTTGATCCAGGAATCTCGCCGCGGGTGACATATCCGTAATGAATGCGGTCGTGCTCCTCCGTTAACACCCACGACATTTCCCGTGGGACAGCCTAACATCGAAGTTCTGTGAGTGAGCGGTGACAGGGAATTAGAGGAAGGTATGGAGGCCCGCCATCATCATGATGCAGCCATTGTTCGGCTTCTAAAGACACATCAGCTGGATCTTCAGTAGAATCGTCGAACAAATACTCCGGCTTCCTCAACGGATGTGTAGAACTTAGGTCCTTCACTAAAGGCACATCCGTAATCAGTTGCCTTAAGGTACGAAGCTCTCCCTTCCATATTAATTTTTGAAGTTCGTCTGGTGCATCCGAAGCAAATTGAGGGGCTGTCGATACAGGGATAGGTTCGTCAGTGGTGGCGTAGGCCTTACTAGAGCGACCTTCCACTCTGAGAGCATTGAGTGCCCTCGAGGGAAAATTAACTGAGGTAAAACGATGTACGATTATTAACACGGTCATAAATACCTATGTTAAGACAGTATAAGCGTTGAACTCATCTCACGAGTTGTAAGATAGAGTCACGACCTTACAAAGGGTGAGACGATCTCAATCACATCATGCACATAAAGGAAAAGGCATGTTACTGCGTGGATAACGCGATAACATACTCTAGCCCACATAACGCGACACAACATGAGATCGCCCCATGTCTTAAAACATGTTTCGACCAAGCGAAACACGTTTCGTGAAGTGTCCACTCCCACGAAGGAGAGTGGCGGCTCTTCCCAATTACCTTGCCAAGAAGAGTAAAACGGGGACATCATGCATGATCTATATTCATAACGAATTTTGGCTAAAAGAAAATAAAAGAGCTAATTAACTAGGCAAGACGATCAAGAACTATGTTATACACACGAAGTATAGGATATATCGTCATGTGAATAACGTGATAATATACCCGCCCTCCTGAATATTGCGCAGTAGGAAATCGCCCAAGTTAATTTAGACATGCCCCGACCAAGCGAAACAAGTCTTGTGAAGCGTCCACTCTCACGAAGGAGAGTGGCGGCTCTTCCCAATTGCCTCACCAAGGAGAACAAAGTAGGGATGCAACATGATATATTGAGTTCATGAATAAAAAGAAACGATGAAGTTATACTTGTGCAAGTAAAGGGCGTTGCGTCGGGCGACTGAGTCGCCGAACGACTTCTAGGAACGCGGGATCTCTTTGGCGACATATCTGCAACAAAGAGGTAATAATTTGATTACGCCAGAAATTGAGGAATAGCAAGCTAATACAAATGGAAAATGGCACTATTCTACGAAATGTGATTTATCGTTGAAAATCCGATTAAACCTACATAGTGGGCCTAATACAGAGTCAGTTTCAACCCACGATAGCTCGTGCAACAGACTATACCAGAATTTCGGAATTCCAGCCAAATATCTCAGAGTTTCAGTTCCGTGGCTAAAAAAGGAAACATAGACATGCCTACAAATCATGCTATCATGTGCACTAAAAGCCCCGATATGGTAGTTATCATGCATGGTTCCGGATTCAAATTATATAGTTGTTCGTAATGGAAATCAAGGCCCAAGAAATTTCAGTCACAACCAAGTGCGTGACACCAAAACCCCCAAAGCCAGAGTTTCGGCTAGGTTATGCATCCAAGGTAAGTCGAGGGTATCAGTCCTTATCTACAGTCAAAACCAAGGCCTCGATTCTCGTCCCAAGTTTACATGCAAGTTAAATCCACCCCAAAATCAAATGCATGAAACACTCTGGATTCCTTTCAAGGCTAGATTCATTCAAACCTTCTTACATAGCCAAGCACAAATTCAAGAATCAAATGCTCGGGTCTCAAATAGGATCGAACAAACCAAGAATTGGGATTCAAATGGACAACCAGACAATAACTCCTACAGGCATGAGAGTTAGAATCAAACCAAGAACAAGTGGGACACGACCCAAAATTAGGTTCTACCAACTTTCAACCACTCAAAAAAAAATTTCGGCCATACAACTGAAATGCCAAAGCATATAAACCCAAGATATGCCTCCCTTAAATGCTTGGCTATCATTCAAGAACCCGAAATCAAGCTTGGTGTTTCCCCCAAAATCAAAAAGCTAGGGTTTCGGAAAATCAAGCATTTAAAAATAAAGGAATCAAATTGAAGCCATAGGGACAGCTATTACCTGAAATCAAGAAGAAAAAGCTCGAAGGTGGTAGAAGCATAAGAATCCTCAACAATCAGCTCGAACTCAATCAAATCCAAGAGACCAAAACCCTAACTCGGGCTTAAATTTGAGGGGATTGTCGGCGAATGTGAGACACGAGCAAGATCGTCCGAGAGGAGCACTGGAATTGAAGAAAAAGAGGTGAAGGCTTTCGAAAAATCCTTTGAGCGGTCGAAAACTGTGAGGAGATTGAAGAAAAAGTCGAGTTTTAGAAACCCCAAAATTGACTAAGTATAGGAAAGAAACCCGCCCCGAACCAAGCCAAGTCAGACTGAACCAAGTCCTGAACCAACCTAAGAACTCCTGCGCTGACTCGCACACATGCGAGTCACCAAATGGTGACTCGCACCCATGCGAGTCACCAAATGGTGACTCACACACATGTGAGCCACCATTTACTGGCTCGCACGTGTGACAAGTTGTTTGACCAATTTACGGGTATTCTAACCTATTTTCGAGTATTTTTGACGTATACGGGACTCGTATTCCTATTCCAATGGGTATATGAGTCTAAACTATTTCCTACCTTTATCGGGAAGTTTCTGGAGGATATCATTTAGAATATTCTTAAGGATAACCCAGCAAAACTCCCATGAGTATACGCGTATAAACTAGTCCTCCTAACTCCAACACCTTAAGAGTTTAAATTAGGTAGACTCTAGTTAACGTACGAGTATAAACTGTATTAACGTGGGTCAATGCACCAATGGCTTCGCCAGAACAAAACTACAGATATGAATTCCTACAAAGATGATCAGTTCAAAGTCAACTCAATGGAACGAGCTAAGTTCAAAAACTTACACACCAGTCTCAGTTCAAGACTTTAATAGCGGTCAGACGATAAACGCAGTACCTAAAGAACTTCATCTATTCAACAAAATACTGAGTAGATTAAAGACTGAAGAAGCTGAGAGCAGAAACCAATTATAGGTCTTATCATACCGATTGAAGGTTGGGCCTATCATGTCCAAAGTATTCCTGACTCTTCTATAAAAGAAACGATACTGAAATACTTTGGAGGGGGTATCTGTAGGCGTCAAAAATTACCTATGGATTCCCACACGCAGCTCAAGGCAAAGAGAACATGATGAACGACATCGTCTGAGTCAAAGTAGTTAATCTGACAACGATGAAATGCATGAAGCGAATCGGTAAAAGTGCAGAAGTCAACAAATTGACGAAACACGCGTAAAAGGAAAAGCAAGTGAACCGAAGGAAATACAAACATCAAAAAGAGTCAAAAAGACATAACAGTTGACCAGAAGACTCGTACCCATGCGACTCACCAAATGGTGACTCGCGCAGCTCCGAGTCACCAAATGGTGACTCGCGTACCTCCGAGCCACCACGACTATTTGGGCCTCCCAAATTACCAAAACGCAGATTTCGATGTTTTATTAGAATTCTTTCGTCGTAGGACCTCCCCAACTGTTCTGAAGCTATCCTTAAGGGCGCCTGGCGGTTATCAACTTCGGATGACGTCAAAACACTTGATCTTATCAGAAAACGTGGCGACAAAAGCCTATAAATAGAAGCCCAAGGTCTTCAATTGAGAGGATCTGAAATCTAAGGGCGAGGTGCTGTCCAATTGAACAGTAGAGCACAAATTTCATAGGAGAATTAGCAAATCTTGGCAAACTTTTTCTTAAAGAAAAAAGCTTTCGAAAGATTTGAGATCCTCTCCCCCTCTTTTCTCCGGATCAAACCTGGTTTTGATCTCGAGAAGAGCCACAATCTCGTTTGGTCGTGATTGTCGCTGCTGCGATTGTTTCCTTCGTGAAACAAGAGCATAATTAAACTTGTCAACTGGATCTGATCCGTGGCGGTCCACGGACTAACGCGTCCTTGACACAGGCAAAGATCTCACACAAAACAACAGGAGATAAACTACTGCTGCGTTTTGTTTGATAAAGTTGTAATCTTTAATTTTTATTGTAAGAAGATCTTATAAAAAGATTGACTTTTCTTTCAGTTTGAACTTGTAATCAATAAACGGTGTAACATGTTTGACAGCAATGAAAACGACAACTTTTGACGAAAGCACTCTAGTCTTATCCTTGTTTTTAATTAATTTTTACTGAGTATTATTTGGTTTTATTGGGCCTTAAAACCTAGTTTAAGTATAAAAATTACTCTTTTAAAGTATGTGAGACAAAGATTCGATCTTTTCGTTTTAAAAGGTTATAAATGAATTCTTTGATTTGGATTCAAGCTCTGAAATAAAAATCTAACATGAGTTTTTGTTGACATTTATTGGTTTTCATGATGTTTCTGACGAATATGAACATGTTAGGGTTTATATAATTCACCTAGATATAATAATTGAGTTTCATGTAGTTAATTGAACCCTAATCACATTAAACAAGATTTTATATTGTGTTTTATCTGAATTATATCAATTTCTAAGATCTAGAAACAAATTTACATATTACCCAAAATAATTGACAGGCACCTGACAATTTGCCTCTACTCGGTTGACCGAAGACTAAGCGTCGGTCGACCCGCATGTGCCTGTCTTGCACATGCAACCGGTCGACCGAGGTGTATTAAACAGTCGACCGATCTGTGTGAGTTTGTGATTTTGTTATTTTTTTGACACGTGAGTCGATCGTTAACGCGCTATTTGGGTCCACACTTCGAGACACGTGCTTGACCATTGGAGTGCATATAATGGGATACATTCGTACAAGTGTTTGGAGGCACATAATAAAAATCTTGTTTGATCATGTAGAGTTTGACATATACATTGCATTTCATGATTGTGTGGATGCCTGAGTGGGGCAGTTAATATTCCCGCAATGAGACCGCGACTGGACTACACTCAAAGTGCGTCAGTTTATACCCCGCAATGAGACCGCGGCAAGACGACACTCTATGATGCATCATTCCGGGTTGGACGGATATGCCTATACATTCCACAAGACGATTGAGCAAGGTGGTGAAAACACATGATATTGTGAGCACCTTACAAAAGTATCGTTATTTCAGATAGAGAATTACGCTTATTGCATTCATGCTCCTATGTCAGTTACCCGAGAGTAGCGTATAATATTGAGGTTGATCTATATGACACATTCATGCGAGATTCCTTTTGCTGGATGCTTATTCTTGTGACTATGCCATCTACCCGAGAGTCGTATGAGGATTTGACATGACTTATATTGGTTGAGGTTTAGAGTTGTATTGCTTTTACTTACTGTTTTATTCATAGGATTTGGAGTTGGTATTTAGCGATTCAAAACTTGAGATATGGTATATATATGAGGGTTTCCTTGTTTAGATTATTTTCGCTCGACGTACTAATTCTCGTGTTGTGGATTTCTAAATATCAATTTACGTTTAGTTTAGGATAGATGTTTCTATAATTATACTATGTACTAACTTGTATTTTTATATACTCCTAACCTCTTCCCCTGGGAGCGGTGGAGATGATATCGCTAGCGCTTTGACGCTCGTTGTTTCCCCACTTTTCAGGCAGCGAGTCAGGCGTACGGAGAGTAGCAGGTTGATGAAGATGTTGATTAGCTTCATCATTTTACATTATTAGTAGTCACTTATGCTCCATAGTAGTTTATTGAATATTTTCAGACATTTAGAGTTGTATTTTATTTTGTAAAGGCTGAGTGTCTTAGTACTAGTTCACTTGACTCTATGTATTAAGATACTCCTTATTTATATCAGTTTGCTAGTTGAACTTCATTTTGTATCAGTTGGGAACATGATTATGATTGCTTGATGATCTCATCTCTATATCATGTTCATTATATTATTACCTTTATCTTGCCTGTTTTGTACCTACACTTGTTGTTGATTCCACTAGAGAGATATTACTGTGATGGTGAAATGTGTTGTTGCACTGTGTGGGTGCATGGTAGGTTTGACATTTCTTAGGTTCACCTCGGATCACAGCCTTGTGTGAAACCAGGGGCATCACAGTTAGTATTAAAGCTCTAGTTCCAGCATCCTTATGATCAAATTATGTCAAGTCTTGGAGCTAGGATAGAGTTTCCTAATAATCATGTATAGAGTACGCTAGGAATTCCTAGATTGAGTGAGGACGTTATATAACTCGAAAATTACGATTTTTTTATGATAACTATCTTACTTGATTGAAAAGTATTTGCGTGAATGATATACGATACATTTTTCCCTATTTGTTATATATTATGTTATTTGAAAGTAAGATTATCTCTAATTAGGGATCGAGATAAAGTCCTCCATGTGTGAAAGTCATGGATTTTTGGTGCTACGATGTTAAATACGTAGACTTTACCATTATTACGGGAATAACCACCCAATAGCATGTGTTAGATGCAGACTTATATCTAATTAAGGATCAAGATAAATCCCCCATGCGTGTAAGACATGAATTATGGTGTTATTAATAACAACTTGCTACGATATTGAATACGTAGGCGTTTGTCATTTCACGGGGAAAGACTAAGCGGCAACACGTGTTAGGCGTAGACTTATCTCTAATTAGGGATCAAGATAAAGTCCCCATGCATGTAAGACATGGATTCTGGTGTTATTAATAACAACCTGCTACGATATTGAATACGTAGACTTCGATAAATATGTGAGGCGCAGCTCAGATCTGACCAAAATGATCCTTGTAGGTATTTGGCTAAAATGATCCTTGCAGGTATTGATGAACACTTAAGGTGCAGCCCAAATTTGGCTAAAATGATCCTTGTAGGTATCGATGAACACCCAAGGCGCAGCCTAAATTTAGCCAAAATGATCCATGTAGGTATTGATGAACACTCAAGACGTAGCCTAAATTTGGCCAAAATGATAATTTCAGAGGACTCACTCTGTCGCTTTTCTTGATCAACTCATCAAGGGTGATGATTTTAACAATATCTTTGTTAATATTAGTGGGAATGTTAAGCCTTTGAAAGGAAGAGATGCGTGAAGGATCCAATTTAGTGCTATCAGCGACATCGATTAGAATCTATCTATACTCATCCAAGAGGCTGCCTAGCTTCTTATCGTAGGCTGGTTTCTTCTCGACTTTCGTCACCTTGATGGTCATTGCTAGCTTCTCTGTATAATAACCCTAATGGCAGTGGCAGCTCGACGGGAGGGTTAATCGGAATAACCTGACATCTAAAAGCTAAAAAGAAGAATTGGTCCTTTGCGTTTAGAAGTTGAAACGCAGGATTAAACCTTGTGTTTAAAAACTAAAAC
>BQKN01067067.1:46605-76982 GCA_022839385.1 Asparagus kiusianus | reverse complement strand
TTACAGGAGTGCCACAGTAGTTACCAAGCAGTTATACGATGATTTTTTGGAAGTCCACGTGGTAACATATCAGAAATAAAACGTGTGCTGACGTGGAAAAGCAGTTAAACCACGAAAAAGGGTGGTTAAAGGTCGTGGGGGAACAGTTTCAAACACGAAGGAACGTGGTTATAACTGCCCCTTTGGCCGCGGCAGCCCACGCTGTCGCGCCAATAGCCGTGGCAGTGTTGGCTACCGCGGCCAAAGAGCAGTTACTTGGTTAATTGTTCCGCCCGCATTTCTACTGTTGTGCACTCTTATCCCTATAAATACCTCCCTAGACACGAAATAAAGGACAGAGAGCAGATTAGAGCAAAAAAGGCTTGAGCTTTTGGTGATTTTGAGGAAGAAGAGAGAGAATTTTCATCCTTCATAAACAGTGTTTGGTGATTCCTAGAGATCTAAGCTTAGACTTGATCTTTGGAAGAGTTAACATCTTACATCGATAAGATATTCGCTTTAAATCCCTACTTCGATAAACGAAGGAAGGATCTCTAAACAACCTTACGATCTGCGAATCGGTGGTCCACGAGCTAATGCACTCCCGGCACAGGCAAAGTCCCACAAAACAGAACTCGATAAACGATTTCTGTGTTATTTTCTCAAAAGTTGTAATTTTTGTTTATTTTTTCATTGTAACCTTCTGTAAACGATCGAAGTTTAATGGAATCTACAATAGAAACGACTTTCGCAGAAAACAGCAGGTCACTCAGATTCGACCCTCCAGCCCGTGGGTCATTCAAATCCGACCTTCTAGCCCGCGAGTCACCCAGATCCAACCCTCCAGCCCGTGGGTCACTCAGATCCGACCCTCCAGTTCGCGGGTCACCCAAATCCGACCTGCCAAGCCGCGGGTTACCCAATCTGACCCATGCCAGGGTCAAAACAGAAGACGTTCTGTACCTGTTTCGTCAATCCCTTTGAGTTCCGCACCTCCGGTGAAGCCCTGCGACAACGTGGATTTGTCCCGATTCAAGATGAAGATCACAGATCGCATTGGCCCTTCACATGATCATCGAGGCAAAGCTCCGGTCAAAGAGCGCTTAGGTCCGTTAAACAGAATTCAAGCGGTTTATCAGGCGGAGGGTCGTAATCGTCCTCCTAAGCACTGGAGGAGAACGCATGATGGGAAATTCCCTATAACTGACCGCATTGGACCGCGTATCGAAGTCCAGGAGCCCGTTGAGGTCCTACGTTCACGAAAATGTAGCCTTGAACGTATGACTCCTGAAGATGCTAACAAAGCGTTGAGTCCCCAGAGGGAAGCGTATTCATCTGACGATGACGTTATAACTGGGAAGTCGTGCCAACACACGATGGGTTGCTCCAGTCATCGAACTGACGAGTTGTACTATCAAGCTGGGGATGCGAACAAGTCTCGGAAAAGAAATACCCGAGAAATAGATTCTCATTGTCCATGTGCTAAGATTATCAAGACAATATTATCAATATGTAGCTGCCCCAAGACTGCTCCGCAGACGGTCTCGGTATTCGAGAGGATCTCTAATGGAACAGCTAAGTCCAAACCAAAGCGTCTCTATAAGAAGCGATCGGCTGTTCATGGTGACGAACTTCCAGATGTTATAATTAACATGGCTGATAAGGAAAAGTCGATTCAACATTCTAGTTCTGACCCCATCATATCGCATCGTCTGACTCAGCTACACGCAGGGACCACTAGATGTAGGGACTACCAGATAATGCAAAGAGGGTTATCCTCGGATGATGAAGTATTATGCTAACTCGGCAATCACTTCTGATAATACGATATCCAGTCCAGGACAATCTCACGAAGTGTTTATGATTAACACCGAGGAAGTAGCCAAAATGGTCGATGAGGCTCTAACCAAGCAGAAGCAAGCATTCAAAATCGAAATGGAAATAACTATGCAGGAGATGAGACAAATGCATGACCAACAAATTCGGGCCCTGTCCAATCAATTTGGTGAATCCAGTCGTCACAATGATGCTAACCGAGCAAATAGCAATTCAGATGTGGACGAACGCATCAATGCTGACAACCCTCCTTTGACCAGAACGCTGGGGGTGGTCCCACAGAAGATGATAATACTGGGGGTGATCGTGTTGTTCCTCTCATAAATCATCCGAAGCATGATATAGATGAGGACGAAAAGATGAAGGACCTCGAGAGCAAAATCAATGCTCTGATGTCTGCTCAAGAGGTAAAGAGAACTGGTATTTTGTGTCCTTACCCAGGAGAATAGGATTCGATCCCGTATCCGGCAAAGTTCAACCTGATCAACTTCACGCCGTTCGACAGGAAGGGCTCGCCCACTCAGCATCTAATCTACTTTAAGTCCCACTTGGGAACGATCTCCGGTAATGAAGCCTTGATGGTTAGCTCATTCGTCGGCACCCTTCGCGGGTTTGCCTTCGATTGGTACCGCCGTCTCAAGCCTGAAAGTATCAATAACTAGGACGATATAAAGAGCTCATTTCTCGGCAATTTCTTTAACGACGACGCCGAGATATCCATCAGGACACTCTTTGAGGAGAAACATGAAGATGAAGAGACGGTCGATGACTTCATCAAACGTTTCCGGAATAAGGCGATGAACTACCGAGATCCGATCACGGAGGACTTCATCCTCCAAACATATCATAACAACCTATCTATTGAGATATTAGAAGTTACGGGAGTTACACCGTCCAATACATGGAAAGAGTTAAAGACGCACGGAGAGCAGGTCGAACGCTTCCTCGGAAGGAAGAAAGTCGAGAGAAGCCAACCAATGGCTAACTCTCCGAATTCAAGCTTCGTCTCCCATGGTAAAGGGAAGGCCTCTGCAACTGCTGTTGATGCTAATCAGACGTCACAATAGTAATCCCGGAGACAGCAAAAGACTTCAGATCCGAGACTCCAAAAAGAGTACTCTTTCAAGGACGAAGACGTTCCAGCTATTTTCGAATCCTTCCTTGAAAATAACAAGATCAAGCTACCACCTATCATAAATCAGGAGGAAGCTGACAATACTACGGATCCAAAGTACTGTACGTACCATAGGAGAATCCTTCATCCTACCAAGGCTTGCTTCGCTCTTAAGGATAGCATCCAAACCTTGGTTGAAGCCAGCGTCATAACGCTCAATTAAGTCGAATGAATACTCCAACAGGTATATGAGTCTAAATTGTTTCCTTTCTTTCACGGGAAGTTCTTGGAGAGTGCCATGTCTGGTATTCTTAAGGATAACCTGGTCATCCAACTAAGTACAATATTAGACCTAGTTTTGTAAAAAAGCTGGGGGTAGATGATTCATGTAATGGGAAGTTCCCGAAAGAATTCTATATAGTGTATTCTTAGGGATAACCCAGTCACTATAGGAAGGTGATGAATAAGAAACTCCCACTCAAACTCTGTGCACTCAACACTCCCATTGTTAGAGTTAGGCATAGTACTTGGAATTTTAATCTCCTGATCATTGATAATTGTCAAACCCTTCCATGTTAAGTATTTGTCACTTAATACTAGGAATCCCTTTTGAGTGATTTGTACAAATTAACACTCCCACTATAATTTGTACTCCCACTCTTACTGTTCACTTGGTCAAACCTTCCTATAGTTAGGACCACAATCAAAATCCCCTCTCGATTCATTCAATGAATCAGAGATCCATAAATTAAGCGATCAAACCTATAAAAGTTAGGATTGTCTCAAAACTCCTCACTCAGTCAAACATTCCTACAGTTAGGACCACAACCAAAATCTCCTCTCGATTCCTTCCATGAATGAGAGGTCCACTTTCAAATCGAGCGATCAAACCTTCCTACAGTTAGGATCGTCTCAAACCTCCCACTTGGTCAAACCTTCCTACAGTTAAGGCCAAAGCCAAAATCTCCTCTCGATTCCTTCCATGAACGAGAGACCCACTTTCAAATCGAGTGATCAAACCTTCCTACGGTTAGAGTCACCTCAAACTCCAGCTTGGTCAAACCTTCTGTAATAACCGTGAATTTTAATAGTAGTTAAAATAATTTTTTAGTATTTTAAAATATTTAATTATTAATTTTAAAAGAGTATTTGTATTTTTCTTGATTTTCTATAATTTTCTATGATTTAAAAATCTGATTATATATTTATTTAAATGATTTTGATATTTATAAATTTATTTTGTGTGGTAAAAATTTCTAGAATTAAATTGTTGTGTTATCGGTACTGTTACGTATTATTTTAAATAATATATTGTACTATTAATATTATTACGTATTATTTCGTATAATACTTTGTATTATTAATTACGTATTATTTGTATAATTACTTGTATTATTTCTATTGTTATATATTATCTATCGTATTAGTATAACTAGTATGTTTTACTGTGTACGTAATTGTCCCATAATTATTTAATTTTAAATTTAAGTAGAAATATTTTTATTATTAATTATTCTTCATTTAATTGTACAATATGGGTATATTTCGACTATTTCGTATCAACTGTTGTATTAGTACAACATGTACGTTTTTATTTGTAGATAATTATTATGTAATTAGTTTACTTTTTAAGTACCCGTAATTGTTTATTTTAATTATTTTTGTTTAAATACCAAACCCTAATTCCTTATATTATATATATATATATTGTTTTTTCCTCTCTCCCTCTACTGTTCATCTCTTCCGCCGCCCCTACCTATTCTCTCTCTCTCTCCTCCGCTCTCACGAAATCACCTTCACCACCCAGATCCGCCTTCGATCGCCGCTCCCCGACCACCGCTCCCCGACCACCGCTGTCCTCCATTACCCGCATCAGTCTGACGAACACCCAAGCCCCAACAGCTCCTCCGACGTCCAGCACGCCGCTCAACCACCTGCAGCCCCGCCGCCTCCTGTCGCCGGACAACCTGAGCAGCCGCCTCTGCCGCCGTTTCCCCCGCCTCTCGCCGTTTCCCCCGCCTCTCGCCGTTTTCCTCGCTGCCACACCACTGTCCGCCTGCAGCTCAGCCCGCCCCCGTCCTCCTCACGCCTACCCTGACTAGCCCCATCGCCTCGAGCACCGCCAGCCTCAGGCCGCCGCCGAGCGCTGCCTGCACCCGCACCAGCCCGACAGCAGCCCCTCAGCCCCGCTCGCCCGACGCCTCTCTCTAGATCCGAGCCCCACGTCGACAACCTCGCCGACGAGCATCACCGAGATCCCGCAGCCCTCGCCGGAGTTCCTTCCGACGCCGTGCTCCTCCGCGTCCGATCCAACCCGTGCCGTCAGTGTCGACACGTTCGACGAATACGCCGAGGCAAGATCTCACATCTCCATATTTTCTCGTTTTACAAATATTATCGATTAAATAATTTAATTAGATATGATAATGTCGGTAATGTACATATTGTGAATATTTGACGTGGAATATTGATAAATAGTATTAGATAATATTTTAGAAATAATAATGAGGTATTTTGTGGTAATTATGTTCGAGAATTTAACGAGCATGAAATGATGAGTATATGTGTTGTAAATAGATTTCGCGAGACATTAATAATTTTGTATATTTATATCTAAATATTTTCAGACATGAAATGACAAGTTATGAGTTAAAATTAGAATTTATGAAATTTTATCGAAAAGAAATTGATTAAAGGTAAATTATAAAATAGGAAAATATTATTTTCATGCAGAAAAAGAATAACGTGGTTAGGAAAAATATTGGTTGGACAGTGCCTGAATCGAACTGACTTGACGTGTCGACACGCGTGAGTCGACACGAAAGACGGAGTGTGATGACCGATCTTCGAGTCGACGCCGTAAGTCAACTCGAAAGGCGGTGAGACCCGACCCGACAAATCATAGGATTTTATTGGGAGTAATGTCGACATTTTATGTGTATGATAACTACTAATTGTGATCCCTCTTATACTGTTCATGTATAACGTATTGTTCGTAGTCTCTAATCATGTTTATAATCTTATATTTTATTAGTCTTAATTACTTGTTGTTCCATGCTGTGATTGAGAACTTTAGTAGTTCATGTCCTTAGTGGCCTGGCGTGTCGTGTACAAGACCTAGATACCTGTGTTTTGTTGACTTAGAAAAACAATGAGTGTTTGGATGGAAATTCTTGGTTCAGGTGATATCGTGGACGTTGATTATTTCCAGGCTCGCACCAGTGGATCGTTTCACTCTGGGGTGGGTCTGAGGAGCAGTGATATCGTGGTTATTGGTTATTTTCCAGGCTCGCATCAGTGGATCGTTTCACTCTGGGGTGGGTCTGAGGAGCAGTGACCTCGTGATTGTATATCGTGATTGTATATCGTGATTGTTGGTTATTTTCCAGGCTCGCACCAGTGGATCGTTTCACTCTGGGGTGGGTCTGAGGAGTTGGGATATTTGTGATTTGTGATTAGTCAGTTACCCGAGGATATGAACGTTAGCTCTGTGTGAGATAGGGACCAGTGAGTTGTGATAGGATGGCTAGATGTTTTCTTTTCATACATAGATCAGGATTAATATTTAATTATCTATAATTTGAGACATATGGTATATACATGAGGGTTTCCTTGTGTGGATTATTTCGCTCGACGTACTACGTCTCGAGTTGTAGATTTTTAAGTATTAATTCCATCTATTGTATGACCTTGTTGCTTGGATGTAGTTTGATCGCTAGCTGCATGACCTTGTTACCTGATCGATTTTGGATGCTTTTATGTTTATCATGTTTTATTAGTGTTTTTGCATGTTGATTTTGTCAGATTTTCAGTTGTACGTCCTTTTGTCATTTCTATTATCGTATCGTTGGATTTCCGTTCGTTCTATTTTCTTTTGTGGGGTCTTGCCGTGCGCCATGCACCTGACGTACACCTGTTTTCTCTGGTGTACGTCAGACTTAGAGGAAGAACAGGTTTAACAGGAGCCAGAGGATTCTCAGTAGGAGTACCCTGTAGACGGAGCAGAAGAAGGAGTCGAAGCATATTCTTTTCATTTATTAGTTGATGATTTCAGTTACTTTTGTAGTTCTTTCCATTCCTGCTTGATCGATATATTTTGTATCTCATCAGTATTCATTTGCTCAGATATGTATAAGGGCATGTTTGACCCGAATATTATGTCTCGGATGATATTCATTTATGATATGTATTATTTTATGCTAAGTTTGTCTATTATATTCTTGCTGATTGTGATCGGGGACCTGTGCCTTTGCATTGTATTATTTCTAGATGCTTAGCGTATTGGATTAAGAAGAAAAGAAAAGAAAAAAAAATGGTAGTGTATATTTCTTCTCAATCTAATACGTCGCGGGCTTGTTCACGTTCCGATTCCCGGGTATTTTAGGAAGCGGGGCGTGACACCTTCCTACAGTTAGGGCCAAAATCACAATTCACTATCGATAAACGAGAAATTCATCTTTAGTTTGGTAATTAAACCTTCCAACAGTTAGGATTATCTGAATCCATTCGATTCTCGGAGTGGAGATCACACTCTTAATTTCACCTTATCCGGATTCTCGAAGTGGAGATCCCACTTGGAGTTTCCTTCGCAACTGGAAATAGAATATAAAATTCTTTCTTTTCTATATCGGGTTCGTCTTTGCCCCAAGAGAAGACACCACCTTTTCAACCCTCATAATCTGTGCTTCACACGCACGAGGAATTTTATCCCGAATCCTAAGTAGGGATAAGTCAACGCCTGACACGCGTTGTCGGTTTAGTCTTTCACCGATTGAAGAAGACACCAGAATCCAAGTCTGGGGAATTTTATCCTGAAGCCTAAGTAGGGATAAGTCAGCGCCTGACACGCGTTGCCGGTTAGTCCTTAACCATAAAAAAAGGACAAAAGCTCACATATTCGACATTATGGCAGGTTGTTATGAATAACACCATAATCTGTGCCTCACACGCACGTAGAATTTTATCCCGAATCCTAAGTATGGATAAGTCAACGTTTGACACGCGTTACCGGTTTAGTCTTTCACCGATTGAAGAAGATACCAGAATCCAAGTCTGGAGAATTTTATCCCGATGCCTAAGTAGGGATAAGTCAGCACCTGACATGCGTTGTCGGTTAGTCCTTAACCATAAAAAAGGACAAAAGCCCTCATATTCGACATTGTGGCAGGTTGTTATTAATAACACCATAATCTGTGCCTTACACGTGCGGGGAATTTTATCCCGAATCCTAAATAGGGATGAGTCAACGCCTAACACTCGTTGCCGGTTTAGTCTTTCACCGATTGAAGAAGACACCAGAATCTAAGTCTGGAGAATTTTATCCCGAAGCCTAAGTAGGGATAAGTCAGCGCCTAACACGCGTTGTCGGGTAGTCCTTAACCATAAAAAAGAACAAAAGCCCACATATTCGACATTGTGATAAGTTGTTATTAATAACAACATAATCCGTGCCTTACACACGTAGAGAATTTTATCTCGAATTCTAAGTAGGGATGAGTCAACGCCTAACACGTGTTGCCGGTTTAGTCTTTTACCGATTGAAGAAGACACCAGAATCTAAGTCTGGAGAATTTTATCCCGAAGCCTAAATAGGGATAAATCAGCGCCTAACATGTGTTGCCGGGTAGTTTATTCCCGAAAGAAAGATGAAGTCTACGTATTCAATATCGTAGCACTAAGGGAGTTAACTCTCTTAGCACAACGTCATATACGGAATGGACTTAAAGAATCTGCATGCAAGCCCGATTCAAACGTATTCAATATCGTAGCACTGAAAGGGTTAACTCTTTTAGCACAACGTTACATGCAGAACGGACTTAAACAATCCGCATGCTAGTCCGACTTAAACGGTAGTCGGTAAAGGCTAATCAAACTTATTGATGGCTGGGAATTTGCCAAAAAATTCCATAAATATGAGTAATTGACGCATCAGCTTCATTAGCTGGTCTCGTGACTTGAGCATCCAACGACTTCGGGATAAGATCCATATCTGCAGACGAAACAACTTTAATAGTTGGTCTTGCAGCCTAAAATTTAGGACCGTCACGCTCCAACGCGAGCTTAAACTGTGTAGACTCTAGCAAACGTACGAGTATAAACTGTGTTAACGCCGGTTAACGTGTTACAACAAAAGTCAACGCCAGACAATACGTTACAGTAAAGGTCGATGTCGGCCAACACATCGATAATTTTGCC
Source organism: Asparagus kiusianus (assembly GCA_022839385.1). Taxonomy (NCBI): domain Eukaryota; kingdom Viridiplantae; phylum Streptophyta; class Magnoliopsida; order Asparagales; family Asparagaceae; genus Asparagus; species Asparagus kiusianus. Next base: position 67,858 of record BQKN01067067.1, on the reverse strand, counting down.
AAAATAAGGCAAATGGTGATTCCAGGGAGTTCAATCGCATTCATATATGAATTTTAGACGAAGATGATTAGTTCAAAGTTAACTCAACGACAAGAGCTAAATTCAGAAACTTACGCATCAACGTAAGTTCAAGATTTCAACAACGGCCAGACGATAAACGTAGCGCCGGAAGAACTTCATCTATTCGACAAAACACTAAATAGACTGAAGGCTGAAGAAGTTAAAAATTAAAGCAGGTCACAGGCCCCTTTACGAGATTGAGGAAAGGGCCTATCTTATCCAAAGCATTCCAAACCCTTCTATAAAAGAATGAGTCTGAAATACTTTAGAGGGGATATTTGTAGGCGTCTAAAAATACCTATAGGTGTCCGCACACAGCTCGAGACGGAGAGAAGACAACGAACGTCATTATCCGAGTCTAAGAGGATTATTTGACGCCGATGGGTGCATGAAGCAAAACAGCGAACCGAGTGGCCTCCGCTCTCAACAGTCAACTCACGCGCGCCAATCAGCTCGCGCGCGTCGGTCAACACGTGGGCACCAATCAGCTCGAGCTCGTCGGTCAACACGTGCACGCTAATCAACACGCGCGCGTCAATTAGCTCATGCACATCAATCAACGCGCGTCCAACAATCAGCTCGCGCGCGTCAATCAGCTCCAAGTGTCCGAACGCATGCCCAACAATCAACTCGCGCGTGTTGGTCAGCTCGCATGCGTCAATCAACTCACGCGCGTCGGTCAACTCGCGCGGAGCGTACAATCAACTCGCGCGCGTTAATCAACTCGCACGCGTCAATTAGCTTGTGCACATCAATCAATGCGCGTCCAACAATCAGCTCGCGCGCGTCAATCAGCTCCAAGTGTTCGAACGCGTGCCCAACAATCAACTCGCGCGTGTTGGTCAGCTCACACGCGTCAATCAACTCGCGCGCGTCGGTCAACTCGTGCAGAGCGTACAAGTCAACATGACGGGCGAGTAAACGAAACGGTAGAAAATACAAGTTCCGAAGAATCGAAAAACACCAAAGGATAAAACCCCCGCGCCCGCGCGGGTCGGAAGAACCTGTCGCGCTGTTTTGACCCCCGGACGTGTTTTCGACGGTTTCGTGCTGTTTTCTCGGGATTTATCTGTTCCAGGGGTTCCCAACTGACTTGATATTATCTACAAACGTGGTTAGGCCGTTATTAACTGAGGATAATGGCAAATCACTCTTTCTTATCAACCCCCTCAACCGAAGCCTATAAATACAAGTGTAGGGGCTCATTTCACAAGGGCGGACATTAAGAGGGCGAAACGTTGCCGAATTAGAGAGTGGAGCACGAATTTCAGAGGGCAAGTCAGATCCCGGCGAACTTCAGCATAAAGAGGAAGGCTTTCGAAGGATCTGAACCCGTATTCACCCGTTCGTTCCTTAGATTAGGCTTGGTATTAATCTCGAGAAGAGATACTGATTTCGCTTGGTCGATTTCAGAGCTTCAGAGCTTCAAGCAAATACTTCCTTGGTGAAGTAGGAGCTTTGTCAATTTTCTGTCAACCGGATCTGATCCGTAGGCGGTCCATGGATATCGACGTCCCCGGCACAGGCAAAGATCCCACGCAAACAGCGGGTGATAAACGTCCGTTGCGCTGTTTAACGAGAGTTGTAATCTTTTTTCATTGTATAAATCGATCTTATAGAAATATCTGCTTTTTTGTTTATTTGAGTTTATTGTAACGACTGAAGTTGTAATAGATCCAGAGAAATGAAAACAATTTTCTAGCCAAACAACCTCTAGGCGTGACTAAGATGCATCCCCTAACGCATAAACTCAGATATTTTAGGAAATTAAATTTATGCGGATGCATTTCAAAAAGAGTACGTATGAGACGTTCAAATACTAATCATAGACAACTTTCCGTCTCAGCTAGACCGTATCGAGAATATTAAAAAAAAAAAAAAACTTTATGTATTATTGCTTAATCGACAATGAGACGCGTATGGCTTTTCCTATGGTGGCGTCCTTTTTATATTATTTGCGGTTCTTTTCTACGGTCCCTTTTACGCCATAAATAAAAGTAAAACTAGCACGGGCGAAAGAAAGACCCAACCCAGATCGAAGTGGGGCCCACCTCACTTTCGTTGCGTTTTTTATTTCCCTCCCTCCCTCTCTTCCCACCCCTCTCCTCTCGCCTGATCGACCTCTCTCCCCGTCCTCGCCCCGTTCCCGCCATGAAATTACAAGAAACCCAGCCCGTCGCCGACCTCCTCTCCTCTCTCTCCGCCTCGATCTCCACCGTCCAGTTCTCCCGCGGCCGCTGGTCAGCCGTCCAATCCACCGTCCGCCGCCTCTCCCTCTCCCTCCCGTCGCTTTCGCTCCCCTCCCCTCTCCTCACCGACCTCCTCTCCTCTCTGTCCCAGACCCTAACCCTAACCCTAACCCTGGCCTCCGAGTCCCAGAACCCTAGCCCCATCAACGGCAAGCTCCGCACTCAGTCCGACATCTCTGCGGCCGCCGCCGCCCTTGACCGCGTCGCCGCCGACGTCGACCTCCTGCTGAAGTCCCCCGCCTCCCTCCTAGAAGGTTCTGGAGTCAAGAACCTCGTCGCCAGGCTCCAGATTGGCTCTCCGAGCTCCAAAGTCGCCGCCTTGGACTCTCTAATCAAGGAAGACGACAAGAATCTAAAGGTCGCCGTTAACCTCAATGCCGTCGCCGCCATCGTGCGCCTGTTGGATTCTCACGAGACCAGAGAGCCAGCGGTGGCGGCGATCGCTAGGCTCTCGGCGGCAGACAGCTGTCAAGATGCCCTGATGGCTGAGAGCTCGACGATCTTGAATCAGCTGGCTAGGGTTTTGGAGTCCGAGAGTGGATTCAGCAAGGAGGATGCCTGTGTTGCCCTAAAAAACCTAACTTTGGTTAAAGAGAATGCGATCTTTATCAGTTCGAGAGGCGGAATCGTTTCTCTCCTCGAAATTTGCGGGTCAGGGACGCCTTCTGCGGTCGCGGTTGCTGCCGGAGTCTTGAGGAATCTCGCCGGAGTTCAAGAACTCAGGCAGAGTTTTATAGAAGAGAATGCGGTTCCTGTGTTGATTAGGGTTTTGAAGTCTGGGACTGTGATTGCTCAGGAGAATTCGATGGGTTGTTTGTGTAATTTGGCTGCAGGGACTGATCATGATTACTCGATCAAAATTGCTATTTTTAAAGAAGGGGTTTTAGATTGTATGATGGATTACATGGAAGGTGATCGAAATTCACAGCCGGCGATTGGGTTATTGAGAAATCTAGCTTCTTTAAAGTATATCTCAGATATCATTCAATCATCTGAACTATTCATAAGAGTAATCCTAGAGTTGGATAGTTCAAGCCCAGGTACAAGAACAGAGGCAGCAAGGGCCATTACTGAGCTCAATTCGAAGTCAAGAAAAGAGATTGTAAACGCAATTCCTAAGCTTGTGAGGATGATGGAAGCAAAGGGGTCGGAGGAGAAGGAAGCAGCCGCGGAGGCTTTGGCTTCGATATTGAAGTCTTCATCGGGGATGAAGAGAGAGTTTAGGAAAGAGGAGAGGGGGATTGTGAATGCTGTGATGCTTCTTGATCCTCTGGTGGGCGATGTTGAGAAGAAGTATGTGATTGAAGTTTTGCTCTCGGTTTCTCAGTCGAGGAAGTCTAGAAGGCAAATGGTGGCTCTTGGGGCTTGTGTGTTCTTGAAGAGGCTTGCCGGGATGGAGGTTGAGGGAGCTAAAAAGCTTCTTGAATGCTTGGAGAAAGGAAAGTTTCTGGGGGTTTTTCCACGAAATTGATGGCTGGCAATTGAATTCAGAGAGGCCTTCGACGAGCTGTATGTACAAACAACCGCTGTTTCGATTTCTTATCCTCTTGTTGATTTGTGTAGAATACTACAGATATGTTTGATTTTGTACATGTTTCGCATGTTAATTATGTGTAGAGGGGGAAAAGATTTGTAGTGGCTCATGGGCTTTTTGAATATCCTGTTAACACTTTGAATAAGCAGGAGAATGTTCGGAAATCGTTTCTCTTGATTGATTGTTGTAAGCGTTTGTATCTTATGTATGATTTGATTCATTATACTTCTGGTTGATATCAGTATTGTGCAGCTTGGTTTACTTATCGTGCGTTTGGTTAAATTATATAATTGATGGATACACAATAGTAGGGGGAAGAATGCTGAATAGATAGGTTTTGCTAATGTTATTCCATCCATCAAACTGGATTTTTGTAGTGCGTATCTTCATCTCATTTAATGAGAATCGAACCAGTGTTGTGTCATTGTCGCCACAAAATCAGGTTTTGTCATTGTTAGTACAGATGCGAGCAACTGTCAAGTGCTTGAGTTGAGCATACAGAATATTTTGGAGAGAATTTTTCTTATTGAACTTTTTCCAGTAACGGATCAGTTATTATTTTTTTTACCATTTGTCGGCAACAATAGGAATCAACAGAATCTATAGGATGATGTCTTTTAGTTTTGTCTGAAGACAAAATTTGAGAGAATCTATAGGATGATGTCTTTTAGTTTTGTCTGAAGACAAAATTTGAGTGTGACTATGATGTATGAACTATGAACCAATGATCAACCCTGGAAAAGGAAAATGGAAAGGGGATATTTTCTTTTTGATAGATAATGTTTAGGGGGTGTTTGTTTCACCAAAAATTTTGGCATTTGGTATGGATTACAAGTTGTGGAATCAAAAAGTGAGTTTTTTTTTTTGTATTTTGGGATTCCATATATGGTGTTTGTTTTAAGAAAATTTTTAGAATATTAAATCCCAAAAGTGCAAAAAGTGCTCAATTTTTAGAATTTGCTTACCTCTCAATTGGAGAGGATTTGACAAATCCCAATTTTATCTTTTTGTGGGAGGTAGCCTCACCAATATAGCATATTCATCATATTGCAAAATTTTGGCATTTGGTAATGCTACAATTTGAGCTTGAAACAAACAAAATATTACAAATTGTAGTATTTCAAATTCCAAAATATTAATGAAACAAACAACATTTTAGAAATCCCAACCCATAACAAAACACCTATGGATTTCAAATCCCATGGTGAAATTCATATCCTAAAATTATAGGATTTCAAACAAACACCCTCTAAATGTAGGGAGGTGATTACAGTTCAGCACGCATATGTAGAATAGGTCTTATGAGACCAAATAATTCATTATTGTTGGATGCAATTGGAATCAAAGTAGGCGCAGAAGCACATGGCATAGAAAGGCTAGCATTCCTTGTAAGAAGATTTCTCACACTGACTTAATGAAGTTTTAGTAACAGCCTCAATCTTTATCATCTCTCTCTTTCTTTATTCTTCAATGGTGGTGAGTTACGAACCGCTGAGTTTATTGCAAGAACTTGAAAACTTTGAAAGGTACAACCTAGCTAATAGCCTCTTGATCCCTGTCGATTCTTCTCTAGATTAGTTAGAGCAGGTGTTCCTTGTGTCATAATCATGGTTTCCCACCAGCTTAGGTCACTAATCATGGCATTTATCTACTCACAAAGACTTACATAGGGCTCATAGGTTCAAGATATGATAGGAGCTAAAAGAAATTTTTGGAAGAGATGAAATTTTGCGAGTCACTCTAACTGAGCCTCCTGAACTAATGTCCGCTAATCCTTTAGACTAAATGCCCAATTTTCCATCAAAATAAAACAAGAGCAAAACATACACAAATTTTCTAGGGAAATTTGCTTCAAGGCCCTAAATTTTAATTTTCAATGTGCCCCAGCCCCCCTAACTTTTAACAATGTGCTGCAGCCCCTTTTTTTTCTTTTCAAAAGAGGTCTATTTTGCTAATTATTTAACAAAACGATCTATTTTACTAAATAATTAGTAAAAACGGACTATTTTGCAAAATTTTCCTATATTTGGCTAGTAGGACTAATGGTATGTTGTTATATGGGTCCTGTGGGCTGCATGGATTGTTGATCAACCTTGAGTAGTCAATCAGAACTCAAAAGACAACCCTTTTAGGCACGCACGTGGCCTAAGAGGAAAAGGACGCGCCACCGCCAGGTAGAGAACTAGACAAACAAAACAATACAAGAGAAATAGACAAACAATACAGTGATGCAGTTAGCCAAGGTTCAGATGAGAGATCATTGCTAAATGTACCAATCATTAAAGATGTGCGTACCTTTTATAACTTCCGATGAAAACAGGAAGGCTTTCGACCACATGCACGATTAGAGAATTTTTTCCGACAAAGCTTCTCGGGGTGGCCCTACTTAGTTTGGGTCAATGCCCTACTAACAGCGAGTTGTTATCATTAATCATCATTTGGTCTGAGAAACTAGATGCTACTTGCCTCCTGGTTTTCATTGTGCTATAGCTTCGAAGATCGGGTAGGGATAGGGAACGAGAATTATAATTTCATATTCTAATATGTTTCCGAAGGCCGAATGTCGTCCACGGTGAAGAAACCGCGAACGATTTGGTGAAGAACGAGTTTTGAAGACTGCAGGAGTCACATTTGGAGCTTCACGGTCGACCGCGGGAAAGGCTGGTCGATCGCGATCGTGCACAGGCCTGAGTATGTGCCTGGATTTGGCGCGGTCGACCGCGAGACCCTGTAAGTGATTTTGGGCTCTGTCGTTTGTCGCGGTCGACCGCTGCGGCCGATTGCCAGACCCTGTAAGCATTTTTCAGGTTCTGTTGTTGGTCGCAGTCGACCGTGGCGATCGACCGCGTAGCGGATCAGGCCCATATGTTGGTTTCCTGTTTTTATTTGGTTTTGGTGTTTGTATAAATACCAATACACGTTCTAGGGTTTCTTAAGGCAAGAGTTTGTGATATTTGGAGCACAAAAAAGAGGAATTTTCTGAGCTATTTGATTAGGGTTTATTTGGAGAGATTAAGAGCTTTGTTGGTGAGATTAGTTTGTTCCTTCGAGTGATTTGTAATCTTAAGTTGTACTATTCTTCTCTATTAGTGGAAACCTCATCCCCTTCTTGCCCCGTGGATGTAAGCAATTGCCGAAACACGTTAAAATTGGTGTTTTATTTGTGCATTGATTTTTGGTTGGTTTTGGCCCTCTTTGATCGGCGTTTGGTTTGGTTCCTCGACACGGTTTTCAACAACAATTGGGGTGCTTTTCCCCAATAATTGGTATCAGAGCTCGGGCTACGTTTGGGCTATTTGGAGGAGTAGATCGATTTGGGAAGCTCGTCTAGGGTTTCAGTTGGTGAGAAAGGTGGGATCTTTTTGGTAAAGCTTCTTTCTTTTCTCAATTTTGGATCTATTCTTCGTTTGTTTCCGCATTGGTTGTTGGTGTGTTGAGGATTATGGCCGAGAAAGAGGGAGTTGAGGGTGGTTCTTCAGGTGCGAAGACTGTCCAAAGTTTGAGTATCCACTCGATGAAGATTGACGTGGTGAAGTTCAATGACACTAACAATTTTGAACTTTGACGATGCAAAGTCTTGGATGCGCTCAATGCGCAGAATTTGGAAGATACATTGGAGTTAGACGGGAAACCGGACGACATTGATGAGAAGGTTTGAAAAAAGATAAATCGGACAGCGTGTGGTGTGATTAGGTCTTGTTTCACTCAAGATCTAAAATATGATGTGATGAATGAGACTTCAGCTAAGAAGATTTGGGAAGTCCTAGAGAGCAAGTACTTGACGAAGAGCGTCGAAAACCGCTTACATTTGAAGAGGAGCCTTTATCGCTTCCAATTGAAGAAGGGGATATCCATTAGTGATCACATAAACCACTACATGAAGCTTCTTGTAGATTTGGCGAATGTAGATGTCCTTGTTGAAGATGAGGATAAGACGTTACTATTGTTGAGTTCCTTGCCCGACGAGGAATATGAGACGTTTGTCATTACTCTTATTAATGGGAAGGCATCTCTTTCATATAGTGAGGTCACCGCTGTATTAGTGAACTACCAACTTAGGAAGAAGGACAATGAGACTTCTATTGAGCCAGTAGCGGGGGCATTGGTTGCAAGAGAAAAGGGTCCAAACCGAGGTAGAAGGTCACAGTCTAGAGGGGCACATCTTGAAATTCGTAAGAATCAGTGTGCTTTTTATAAAGAAGATGGACATTGAAAAGCTGAATACCCAAAGCTGAATGATCAAGCCGGGAAGAATAAGGGGAAAGCTATTCAGGCTTTAGAGGTGAATGTTGTCAAGGCTAGTGGCAACGATTCAAATTCTGATTCTTCGGGCTACTCATTATCTGCACTGCCGTTAGTTTGTGTTGCATACTCTACAGAGTGGATGTTGGACTCGGGTGCTACATACCACATTTGCCCTAGGAGGGATTGGTTCTCCAGCTTTCAGGAGTTGGAAAGAGGGGATCTCATGCTCATGGGTAATGATCATAAATGCCCTATTGGTGGTATTAGTACCGTTCGGATCAGGATGAATGACGGAGTGATTCGGGAGTTGGTTGGAGTGAGGTTCGTTCCTCAGTTGAAGAAGAACATCATTTTACTTGGAGCTTTGGAGGCAGCAGGCTATAGGGTGACCTTGGCGGATGCACGTTTAAAGGTTATATTTGGGTCCATGGTTGTGATGAAGGGTATCAGAAGGAGTAACTTATACTATCTGCTTGGGAACATGGTGATTGATAGAGCTCTGACGACTTCATTGGATTTGTCTAGATTGTGGCGTAGTTTGGTGCTGGGGTATTTGATTGGTGATGCCGTGCATAGGTTGTTGAGGAGTACTTTGACCTGCAGATGGAAGTCCTTTGAGCACATTGGGATGAGCAAGACCGTGGTGGAGTTTGGCATTTCTATCCATCGAGCGAGGGGTGTTTTAGGAGGTGTTCAGTCAGGCATTTGGGGGCCTTCCAAGGAGGCATCATTAGGAGGTAATCGTTTTGTAGTTTTCACAGTTGGTGATTGTTCTAGGTATTATTGGGTCGCGACCAGTTCCCGTTGGTGTAAAGTACTAGAAGCTAACAACAATTGGAAGAAGTGTATTGGCAGAAAGGTAACTCATTATTCTAGCTTTGGTAGGGGTCATTTCTTATGTTTGTGCCGAGCTCATGGCAACTTGAAACACTTCATTGATGTGGAGACTTTGGGGTAACGAGATGAGATGACAGTTTCGATTGGTCGTTCCTTTCTGGAGGAGGATCAGCGTTGGTTGTCGAGCATTGGTTCTGGTTCTGGAGTTTCGGCATATTTGGGTCATCTTAGTCATAGGTCACCAACTGCTGTATTAGGAGTTATTGGATCTGGTGGAGCTGCTTTAGATTTTAGTTAGCGTCGGATATTTGGTTACCCAGCATTTGGTCACATCGAGGATGTGAGATTTGATCCGATTGCCCGTTTGGAATTCAGAGACTCATTTGATTATCGTTTGGGAGCTTCTGATTTTATTCTGAGCAGAAATGTCACTTTTGACTCTCAGCAGGTAGAGAGTGTTGATCAGATCATTTGGATATCACAGCAGGTGGAGGGTGATGCTACTCCACGTTGGGTGGAGTTTACTCCACATACTCCAGATCATACTGTGTCATTTGGGATTCCAGCTGAGGTGACAGGTTGGGGATCATTTGATTTCGGATGCAGATGATGGATTGGCTTTGGATTCGGTTGCAGCTGGTGGACATGTTTTGGATACGGCCATTGGTTCACCTCAGATGGAGGGGTTTGATTTGTATCAGTTTGGGGCCGCTATCAGTTGCAGATCCGTTGGCAATATTGGGGAAGAGTTGCAAACTTTTCTATTTATTTGAGGGCCTTTGGAGGCCGTTTGGGTGAACTACGTGAATGCTTGATTCCTTGGGCAAGAGGATACGTATGCAGTCTTAATGATGCAGCCGATTTGGTGAGTAGACATCGACGTTTGGGTGAGTGTTCGCACTCCCGTTTGGATCTCGACTTGTGTGGATGGAATCCGTTGTCATGAGTCCGTTGCTATGACGTACTAGATGCAACAAGTGAGGCATTTGGCTTGGTTGGTGCCGACTCAGTTTTGGTAGAAATTTCGCCAAGGTGGAGAATTGAAGAAACCGCGAACGATTTGGTGAAGAACAAGTTTTGAAGACTGCAGGAGTCGATTCACTTCACTGAAGTTAGTAAGGATGCTAATCATAATTATCTTATCATTTTACAAGAAAAGATCATGACCTGTTCAGTTGTAATTTTCACTTATGCAGTTATTTCCTTATAATTCGTATCATGTGCCTAAAGTTGACTTGAGTACTTACCTAGAAACTCAATTAAGATCATGGACAAGTAAGTAAAATATGATGGCTACAAGCATGGGAAGGAAAAAAAAAGGAAAAGAAAAGATTTCAACCTTCGTTGCTTTGAAAAGAATTAAGTTTCATAAATGGTGCACTAGCATCAAGGCCCACAGTTGTACCGGTGAAGAGAAATTTATGGGGATCTGGTTGTTTAAATATAGTTTCATAACCTTGGTTCGTAATTACATGCACGAAGTCATGAACAAAGTCAGTAAGGTTTTATATAAAGATGATTAATGCTCCAAGGACCCAAAATATGGGACCAAAGGGTGGGACTAGTGATGTGTCCCTCCCCTATTGGATAATGAGTTGGTCATGCCAACTGTAGGTGTAATTTTTGATCTCCCGAAAACAGGGAACTTCGTTTGTATTGATAAGAAGGCTTATTACAAACTAATAATCAAATGATTACAACAGAAGCAGAGGGAAGGCCCTCTTTGTTTAATCGTGGGGACTTTAAGGTAGCTGCAGGATGCTTCGCTCGGTACTCGTGCCGAGTTTGCTTCCCTTGGACGATTCGACCGAGGTTGTCGGAGAGCTTCAGTACTCAGTATAAGCTCAGAGTAAAGGAGTTCGTCTCTTCTGGCTCGCCGGCGATCAGGGCTCGGAGCTAGGAGATGGCGCTGTAATGCAAGGGTATGCAGAAAGCCTCTTCCTCTCTTGATTGATCAATTGATCGCTCCCTCCCAAGTTGCTGAAAGAAGCCTTTTAATGGGAGAGACAGTTTGGCTGTTCCTGGAATTATGGGATGTGACCATACATTATTCAGAGACATTCTGCTGTTCCTCTGTGCTGCCAGCGGTCATTCGAGGAGCCGCATGTTGCGTCACGTCGCGTAGGAGTGGGAAAGCCCCTCCTCGTATCTGTGACAGCGGCTGCCAGATACTTGAGTGGATCTGACCAGCTCATCGAGCGCCGGCGGCTCTTGCTCCCGGTTTGGACGAGTGAGATAAGCAGCATTTATGAGGGTGCAGGCTGCTCTGGCAGCTGTCTGCTTACCCACGCTGCGAGCCACCGAGTGGCCATCTGACGGTCCTGGGGTCCTGTGCCTTCTCTCCTCTCCCTATGTCTTGATAGAGGCGGGAGAATGGACGTCTCGTGCCTGAGTGGGCTCCAGATAGCTTGCTGCGCGCCGACGGCTTCGGCTCTCCATTCTGATGGGTGAGGTGACCTGCATTTATGAGTATGCAGGCCGGTCCGGCGCCTGTCCTGTTCGCTTGAATTGCGGGCGGCCGTCTGACGAATCTGGAGCACTGTGCTCCCTCCCCTCGCATCGCGGGAAGTAGGGAAGGCTTGTCCCTGAAAACCCGACTTTCGACTCTCGTAGGTAGACGTGGCCCTCTGTGGGCGGGTTTGGTATATGAGGGCGGATTTGAACCCCTGCGAGCGGGTTTGGCTCATGAGGGCGGATTCGAACCCCTACGAGCGAATTCGGCTCATGAGGGCGGATCCATTCTACTAGTGGGTCCATGTGACTTGGCGCGTGAGGGCCCAGGTGTGCTGTCGAGCCCGTTTCATGGTCACACTCCATTCCTCGTCTCAGTGGATGGTCTTGACTTATGGGCGAATTTGTTCGCTAATCCGCCGCGGTAATTTTTACCGTCTACAAGACCCCCTTCAAAGTTTTCAGACCAAAACCAACTTACGTGTGGTCTGGAACACTTTGAATAAAGAAGTTTTGGGCGGACTAAGCGCATTAAGATTTTTAGCAAACCCTCAGCTATCAACGGGTTTGGTCTGCCTTTACCGATTACCGTTTGAATCGGGCTAGTCATACTATTCCCCTCAGTATGATGAGTTGTCGAGTGGTTTCTCTTAGGCTTAATGCTAAGATTTCTACTCTGACCCCTAGCCGCCTGGGGCGCGGGTCTAAACAAAGTCACTTTGTTGGTTTCGAAATTTTGGGCAAATCGCCTGTTTCCCAAGGGTGGGTGAGTCATGCAGGTGAAGTTGGGCTTTGATGGCAAAATTTTTGACTGTCTTGCGGATTTCATTCAAGTTTTTGCCGTCGAGACCTTTCCCTCGGGCGAAAGTAGGCCTAACGTGAGCAAACCACGTGTCCACCGGCGGGGCTTCGTGCCTTTCCAGCTAAGGCGGCGTGGCTTTATCGTGATTCGACAGTTCGACGTCCACTCCGTGCGCCTCGTTCTGATCGTGGTCGTGGTTTTCGAATCTAACCGTCGGATGCAACCGCCAATCTCGGTTCTTTCAATGTACCGAGGGTGATCTGGGCCGTCGAATTTGATCGTGGCCACGTCTCTTGTCCGTTAGGGTTTTCGCCTTTCGAGGGCAATCGAGACCACGTGGATAACTCCGCCCTTTTAAACCATCCGTTTTCGTCCTTTGGGAGTTGCCGTGCTCTCGAATCTTAAAAAAAACTTCCAAGGAAAGAATTCCCGCTTTATCCTTCAATGGCCCCAAGATCTAAGAGGTGCAAAGTGAGGGGCGCAGGCCCCGGACGCTATTCCGACCGTCTCTCCGTCGGCATGCCTGCCAGTGCTCCGGAGCCGCGCTCAGGTAAGTCGATGGGTTCGCTGGACGACCCCATGTAGGTTCTAGGCGTCGGATTGAGGGTCGCTCATTATCCCAAAATCCCGCCGTCCTTTGCTAGCTTCCCCAATTTGGGGCAAAGTTAGCTCTATTTGCCTTTAGAGGGTGATTTCTGTCTCCGCGAGCGAACTCAACCTTTAGCGGGAAGGAGGTGAACTCGCTTTTCGATAGGCGAGTTCGGCCCTTTCCTGGTAGAGAGGAGTGTTGTCTGTGCGGATAGACCTTGTTCGAAGTGGGTTTCCCCTTTCGACAGGCGATTTTGCCCGTCCCTGTTTGATGGGCGACTTTGCCCTTACAGCGGATTTTGTCTTGATTGATTTTTTTCTTTCTTGCAGCGACCTTTTCCGATGAGGCTTTTCCGGAGGGTGTGGCCGTTGGCCACGCCGGGGGTACGAACTATACGGCACCTCCTCGATTTCCCTCTTTGGCTCCAGTACCCGTGTTCACCGCCGATAAGCCAAATGACCTGATAAAGAGGGTCACAGACGGTCATCACTTGACACTACGCGAGTTGACGACCGACGCGGCGCTGACAGATGATGCCAGGGCGGAGCTGCCAAAACCTCAGTTCTTATTCGGCGATGCGATGACTGATCCTTCTGTTCTACTGCTCAAAGAGGGCAGGTGGTTCCGCACGGTAGAGGGGACTCGTTACTACCTTCCCAGCATGTCGAGAGGGTTTTTGATTGTCGAGCTACGGTCCCTCACGGTTCCCCGGGCGATGAACTGGGATTTGACCCTAACTCAGGACGGGGTCACTTGTGGCGTCTTTACGGGCTCTACGGCTGGGTATGGAGTGAAGAGTTCATGCAAGCGCGTGACAGGTCTGCGCCCTGGCTTACTATCCGCTGAACCGCCTGCGGGGGAGTCGACAGCGGTAGCGGAGACCTTCCGTCACCGCTTCTTCTGAGCCGGTGGGAGCTTTCCCCCGAAGGACTTCAGAGCCCCGAGGTGGGTCTATTCTGCACCCGGTAGCGACACTTGGTAGTCCAAGATCACCGACTATGTTCTGGCCGAGAATGCTGACCTCAAGAATACAGAGCTGTATGTGGCCATCGAAGCCACTCGACATGGCTTGCAGATCAATGCTTCTCAGTTCCACAGCATCTTGGAACTGTATTGTGCGGAAAGCGGCACATTTTTCACCCCGAACGGTGAGCTGGGCATCACCCCTCACGAGATGTACGACGTGTCGGGGTTGCCTCTGGGAGACTTTCCTTACGAGGAGTACGTCCCCGATCAAGATGAGATCGATCAACTGTCAAACCATTCGCCTTTGGCGGTTAAAACTCTGTGGGAGTTACTCTGCCACTATCACATCTGCCTCATTACCTTAGGGGCAGCGGATCATAAAGGGAAGAAGAAGAGGACTCCGGGGATCAGCCACAAGAATTGGGCTGATTATCTGTTCCCGAGGAACGATGTTAAGGGGAAGCCTGCTCTCCCGTTAGGCGAATGCGACCAGTCCGAAGTGGAGGCGAGGACAGCACCATGACTCTCGACCGTGACGAGGGCGGGTTTAAGTCTGGTACGGTCCTCCACTCATTTCACCATCAGGCGAAGTCCCCCATCTCCGGGAAGGCTCTGTTCGCGGGGTACCTCATGTTATGGTTGAAGAGGTGCGTAATCCCCACTCACTCTTTTGAGGCTCTTCCTGCGGAGGTTGTGTATCCGGCGGTTTGCTTAGCTCACGGGAAGTCTTACTCCCTGGTATCGGCGATGATAGCGTGCATTCATCGGGGTCTCCGCACTCTGACGGCCCAATTCTGCCGTGTGTCGGTTCTCGACGAGGGGGAAGGAAAGGTTTTCAGAACCCCCAATCCTAGGGTGGGGTTGCTATACACCTACCTGATGGCGTGGTTCGTATACCACTGTGAATGTTTGATGAGCACCCCAGCGACGCTTCCAGGAGACAAGTTCGTCCCATTCGTCCAGCGTTTGGAGAGGTGCTCCTGGAAATGCAAGGACATCCCCGATGCACGGAAGACGCTCTCCCACTTTGGGCATTATAATTTTCACCACTCATTTCCTTATTTCAGTGGGGGAGGATATGGAGAATCCCTCAGGGATGCGCTAACGGCGGATCATTACACAGTTCTCCCTCGTGGTGCCTTTCGCTGGTTTGTAAACATCCGGCCGGGGTACCACATTTTACGAACGAGTTCTACGTGCTATCTAGAGTCGTACATCCCTTGCAGGTTCGCCCGCCAGTTTGGGTATGACCAACTGTACGTGGGCAACGCCAATCCCCATCTGCACTTTGAAGGAGGGCTGGTGGACGGAGCTCGGGGATGGTTCTGGACTCACGCTGGCGGTACCAATGCCCGCTTTGAGTTACCCGCGAAGGATCGTGATTTGCACCACACGCTCTCGTACTGCTGGTGGTATCAGGGCGCCAGCGCCAATCCTGCTGACTTCTGGTTTTAGAGCTCGTGTCTGACGGAGCACGGGCGTCGTCCAAGGGGAGCTGCCCGTCCTTCGAGGCGGAGGGGCCATGCAACTGCTAAGTGTTTGTGGAAAAATTTGTAACAAGAAAGAGAAATAGTAAAAGAATTGTATTTGATTTATTCTCTCTAACTGCTTAGAAAAAGAATGTTTACAACTCTCTCAACTCTCAATTACAATTTGAATTCCTGAATACAAAAGAGAAGAGAATGAATTTGACTCTCTTCTTTGTTTAAATCTGGGTTCTTCACGGTGGCGATGGAGTGCTTCCTTCGAATGCTTGCGTCGAACTTGCTCTCCGTTGACGATCCGAATGTCTTGATTCACTGGAACGATATCTCCTCCTCACGATTTGACGTTGTGGAGGACTTGCGTGGCAAGTTTTAGAACTCTGAACGAGTTTGAAACTCTATCAAAGAGTTGATTTAACCGAAAGTCGGTTATAAGCCAAGGATGAAGAAGCTCCTCGTTGCTGATCTCCAAAGCTCCAGTAATTCCCCCCCAAGATCTCTTCTTTACTGCCCAAGAGAAGGATCAAGGATCCAGCCCCGAACTGAATTGATTTTTAGTTATTTATAGAGGATTAAGGGGTATAACCGCCCCCTTAATTCGCTCCTAAGTGGGGCTAATGGGATGTAACTGCCCCCTTAAATCACTCCTGAGTGGAGTTGTGATCCCCTCAGATCGTGGGAAACGGTTTTGAAACCGCTCAGCTCGTGTTTGAACGAGTCAAACGCAAATCCTGCATTCTGGCATGAATTCTGCACTTAAACGCAACGTCTGGAGGCTCGGACGCAGCGTCTTATTGGAAGCTGCGTTTGGCAGCTTTGAAGCTGCGTTTGGCAGCGGATGGAAGCTGCGTTTGGCAGCGGATGACAGCTGTGTTTGGCAGCTTGGAAGCTGCGTTTGTACTGCGTTAGTGGCCGAGCTTGAGCTGCGTTTGAGCTACGTTCGTGGCCAAGCTTGAGCTGCGTTTGAGCTGCGTTTGGCAGCTTTGAACGCGGTGCATCTTGATGCTGGTACGCGGGGAGGACTTCCACGTCTTGGTTTGAAGAGACCGTTGATTTGTAGTCTCTTTCTGTCAGAGCACTGCAAAGATCGTCGTTTTGTAATCTTTGCTTTAGCTCTTTGATATGTGAGAGTCGTCAGATTGTAACTCCCGATGTTAATTGTGAAGACTATTAATTAGAGCTTTCATCAGTTGTCGTGAAGGTCGTCAGATTGTAACCTTTAGCGATCTACGTGAAAGTCTTCAAATTGTAGCCTTCTGAAAGTCGTCAAATTGTAATTTCTATCATCGGTGTTTGATGGGGATCAGCTATCTATTGTGATTTTTAGACAGCCTACAAAAACCCCTCCAAAGTTTTCGAAAGTTCGCGGTTGACTGGGACGAATTTTTGGAATACTTTGGATCTCAACTCTGATCTTGGAGCTGTTGATTTCTTATGGTAAAGAATTTGTTCTCTGCACTTGCTTCGATGGCATCTTCGTTGAAGAGATTTGCCACGTTGGACCCGTGTGAAGGTATGCGCCATAATCCTGCTTCTGGAATGTGGGGGTGGACCCTGCATTTTGAATTTGAGATGCGGGTCTCACCCTTATATATTGAATTTGGAACCCGGGTGTGACCTTGGCTTTCGGTTTTTGCATCGCGGGTCTGACCTCAACGTTTTGACTTAAGACATGGAAGTGGCTTCCGTGTATTTTTGACTAAGTCTTTGAGACTTGTCTTTGGCTCATCTGTTTTAAGTCTCGGCTCACATCCATTAAGCTGATGGGCCTACAAACGTGCATAGGATTTTTGGCAAACCCTCAGCCATCAACGGATTTGATAAGCCTTTACCGACTACCGTTTGAGTCGGGCTAGCATGTGGATTGTCTAAGTCCGTTCCACATGTAACGTTGTGTTAAGAGAATGAACCCTTTTAAACTTGATGCTATGATTTTGAATACATAAACTTTGTCATTTTTACGGGAAAAGACTAACCGGCAACGCGTGTTAGGCGTTGACTTATCCCTACTTAGGATTCAGGATAAAATTCCCCATGCGTGTAAGGCATGGATTTTGGCGTTATTAATAACGACCCGTAGGTTTTGCTATTATTGCGGGAATAGGCTACCCGGCAGCATGTGTTAGATTCAGACTTATCTCTAATTAGGGATTGAGATAAAGTCCCCCATGCGTGAAAGGCATGGATTTTTGGTGCTACGATGTTGAATACGTAGGCTCCGTTGCTGTTGATACATTGAAAGAAAGTTGAAAGCGCCAGAGGTGTAGTATTAACTTGACAGGTTTGTGGACCTATCGCTCTATTGAAGAGAATCGATAAGTTGATTTGGTCGTCAGAGGTGTGATGTTAACTTGACGGGTTTGTAGACCTATCGCTCTATTGAAGAGAGTCGATAAGTTGATTGTCAGAGGTGTGGTATTAACGTGACAGGAATTTGTTGCGATCGGAGCAACTATGTGGACTTATCATCCTATTGAAGAGGATTGATAAGTGGATTTTGTCAGAGGTGTGATATTAACGTGACAAGGACTTGTTGCGATGAGAGCAACTTTGTAGACTTATCATCCTATTGACGAGGATTGATAAGTTGATTTTGTCAGAGGTGTGATGTTAACTTGACGGGAATTTATTGCGATCGGAGCAACTTTGTGGACTTATCATCCTATTGAAGAAGATTGATAAGTGGATTTGTCAGAGGTGTGATGTTAACTTGACAGAAATTTATTGCGATCGGAGCAACTTTGTGGACTTATCATCCTATTGAAGAGGATTGATAAGTAAATTATCAAAGGTGTGGGATTAACGTGACAAGGATTTGTTGCAATTAGGGCAACTTTGAGGACTTATCATCCTATTAAAGAGAATTGATAAGTGGATTTGTCAGAGGTGTTTGATATTAACATGACAAGAGAATGTTACGATCGGAGCAACTTTGTCGACTTATCATCCTATTGATGAGGATTTATAAGTAGATTGTCAGAGGTATGGTGTTAACGTGACAAAAGAATGTGTTGCGATTAGAGCAACTTTGTGGACTTATCATCCTATTGATGGGGATTGATAAGTAGATTGTCAGAGGTATGGTGTTAACGTGACAAAAGAATGTGTTGCGATTGGAGCAACTTTGTGGACTTATCATCCTATTGATGAGGATTGATAAGTAGATTGTCAGAGGTATGGTGTTAAAGTGATAAGAATGTGTTGCGATTGGAGCAACTTTGTGGACTTATCATCCTATTGATGAGGATTGATAAGTAGATTATCAGAGGTATGATGTTAACGTGACAAGAGAATGTATACTTATGACTTGCACAAGATTTTGGGAATTAGCGTCTCGCTGGAGAGACTTGCTAGGTGAGTTTAGCATCAGAAGTGATGAAGACTTAGTGTCTTGCTGGGGAAGATTGCGATTTGAGCAATTTTGAGGACCTATCATCCTATTGAAGAGGATTGATAAGTTGATTGTCAGAGGTGTATTGTTAACGTGACAAATTGGGATGATGCGAGTTGCATGCATACTCTGTGGGGGTGATAATCGTCAGAAGTGTAATGTTAACTTGATGATGTGAAAGATTCGTTACTCTTAATCCAATGGATTCCAAGTAACCAACCCCCAGTCTTGATTAAGACTTAGTAGGGGAATAAAAAGAGGTAGACAAGGCACATCACCTAGTGGGGCACTAGAGGCACATCACCTGGTAGGCCATTATCTGATGAGTTTGACTATCAGAGGTAACTGTTAACATGATAGTTTTTATGGACCCGTCATCCTATTGAAGAGGATTGGTAAGAGGATTTGGAGGGAATGGACTATCAGAGGTAGATGTTAACGTGATAGTTTTGTGGACCTGTCATCCTGTTGAATAGGATTAGCAGGAGAATTTAGGGGAAATTGACTATCAGAGGTGATCATTAACGTGATAGTTTTTTGTAGACCCGCCATCCTACTTGAGAAAGATTGGTGGGGGAATTTGGAGAAAATAGACTATCAGAGGTGATCATTAACGTGATAGTTTTGGTGGACCCACCATCCTTCTTGAAGAGGATTGGTGGGAGAATTTAGAGGAAATAGACTATCAGAGGTGATCATTAACATGATAGTTTTAATAAATTTTATGGTTGACAGAGGTATTCTATTGAACATGACAACTCAGAAAATTTATTATTCATAATCGAATGAACTACGAATAAACCAACCCCCAGTCTTGAACAAGTACGGGGGAAAAGGAGCAGACATGGCGCATCGCCTAATGGGCCACTATCTAACGAGTTTGACTATCAGAGGTAGTTGTTAATGTGATAGTTATTGGACCTGACATCCTACTGAAGAGGATTGGCTTCAGTGGCTGTAGTATCTTCCCCTTCTGACCGGGAAGAGTGGGCTTGGTCCGATTGCTCAGGCGAAGATTGGGCTTGGTCCGATTGCTCTTGCTGATCCTGCCTATTTTGTTCTTCAGCTTTGATCCTGGCAATAATCTTTTGAGTCTGTTCGCCTTGAGAGATTAGTTGTCTCCAAGAACGGCATTCTGCAACTCCTATTCGGGCTAGGATGTCGGTCTGCAAGTTGTGTCGACATGTCTCTACCAGTGTAGACTGTGTCATTCCTGACGAACATCGTAGAGCCATGTTTTGAAACCTTTTGACAAAGGTTTTGACGGATTCCCTCTTCTTCTGCTTAGTGGCGAGAAGAGTATGGATGGAGACTTCTGTATCCTCTTCAAAGAATCTTGATAGGAAGAGTCTCTCTAAATCTACCCACTTTTGGATATATCCGACGGGCAGTTTCCTGAACCATTAAAAGGTAACTCCCTTGACGGTGCCAATGAACAATCGAGCCAGTATGGCGTCGTTTGATATCACATTCCCAGTCTGTGACTTGAAATGATAGATATGTTGGTTCGGTGATCCCGTGCCGTCAAAAGTTTGTAGCGTCGGGACTTCGAAATTTGGAGGATAAGGGGCTGCATCCCATTCGGCAGGATAAGGCCTGGTAACTCTCTCATCATGGAGCTCGCTTCTGTTAGCAATGACATTTAGGCGGGCTTCCAATTCTTTCATTTTGGCTGACTGAAGATTCTGCTCGTTCTCCATCTCTCTTCCTTCATCAGAGGAAGATTCTAGGTTGTGGGCTTCTTGGTCAGAAGCCGTGTCATCAATCACTTTTCCCTTCCCTTTGCTTGTGTGAGGTCGGGATGAAGATATTTTTCCTCTCCGGGAGGATTCTTGCCTAGGTGGCGAATATGTCTTCTGAGATTTAGCCTTGTTTGCGACAAGTTGAGTCAACAGGTCTAGGAGTTCATTGAGGGTCTTCTGCTGTGATTTGAGCATGGCGTCTTGCTCAGCAACCCTCTTTGAAATATCTTCAGAATGTTCTGCCATGTGGGTAAAGCTCTCATGCCCAATGAAAGAGCTTGATGATTGAGACTCCGCAATGGCTGAGCGTTCATCATCGGAATTAGTTCCTCTGGCTAACCTCCGATAGTTGACAGGGGGAATGGCTCCTGTTTACGTCCGAGTGCGTTGATAGATTCCTTCAAACTCGTTAGCAATTTGTCTGATGGTCGGTGAACGACTTGTCTCAGAGTCATCGGTACTAGGACTTGAGGCTTTCCCTCTACCAACCACATTGATAGTGACTCCAGGATATTCGGTCTCTGGAGACTTCTTCATGTGAGAACGTCGTTGTTGGTTGGGCAAGGTAACATGCGTTAATTGGTCGAACACCAATTGTTTGGTCGCATGTGAACAACATTGACATCCCGAAAGGACCGTAGGAATCAGCCATTCACATTGGAATGAACGAATGACTTGTTACATCGGTCTTTCTCTCGATATAAACTTTCTCGAATCTGTTGTGAAGATTCGAGGAAAACTACTCACTAATCGTGAGGTTTGAATTAGAACCCCCAGTCCATGATTAGACAGGACTGGCTCTTGGTGAACATGAATCTGGTTGAGATGCCTTGAATCCATGAACTTCTTATACCCACCCCTCAATCTAGTCGCGCTACGTAGACTATTCGGGGGTCTCGCTGC